>CM030861.1:12561514-12584014 GCA_018105865.1 Metaphire vulgaris
TGCTCGCGCCGTGGTCCTTGCCGTCCTCGTAGTGCTGGAAGTCCTTCAGCGACTGGATGCTGTGGACGTTCTCGCGCGCCTGCTGTGCCACGCGCTCGCTCCCCGTCTTGAGCAGGTAGTCGAGCAGGACGAGCGACTTGTAGACGTGGCGCCAGTTCTTGCCGCTGTCGTTCAGGCGCTTCCAGATCATGTTCATGATCTCGGCGAGCGCCATCATGTTGAACGTCAGGTCGGCAATTTCGGTCATGAGAGACGTCGACGGACCCCAGGGGTCGTTTGAGGTCGCCTCGCGAACCTTGACCTCGGCCACCGTGTAGTTCTTGACAACGTTCTTGATCGTTCTGTGGATGGGCATCTTGAAATTCTTCTATGCCTTGGAAATTAGATTAAAAATACTTAAATATAAAATATTCGTATATAATTGATTTGTATAAATATAAAAGAATATAACAGTTACAAAAACTGTGCAAATAAAAATCACAAGTAAAACTTTATCATTCGGCTAAATCAATCAATCAATCCACCACTTGGTCTGTCAATCAACTTCTATTTTGATAATGCACTTGACATTAAACAAAGATCTCAAAAGTATACATTATTCAGAATCAAGGGATCGGGATCCAAAAGTCTCAAAATGTTTTCAGATGTCAATTTGTGATGCTTAAAGATAAAGCCACTTGTAAGGAGAAACACTTTCTGAAAATCAAATATATTTCCTATTTCCTGCTGACGATAAACAAGTAAAGGTCAAAAGTTCAACTTTGGCAAAACCTTACGGCTACAGACATCCCAAACCTACCTTGGGAGTGATTTGAATCACCAGAAATACCCATTTAAGAAGGACTCACAAATCTCTCTCAAAAGACAACACTACTAATCCATTTCAACGATATTTCTGCCTCTTTTTTCATAAATAACACCCACACTGAACCAAAAGAATTAATCCTACGTTGTCATCTAAATTCATGATGTGTCATGCTTACGCTCAGGCATCCAAGTTAAATCTGGTGCTAAATAAATTCATTATCAGATATCCGGTTGCGCTACATAAATTTACTATCCTAATGCTGCTAAAAACGAAACAAGACAATAAATTCTTTACAGAAACCAAAATGTGACGCAACAAGGCAAGCAGTTTCACGATTTATTCCAAATATTTAATGATATTTTAAAGAAAATTCAGCCGATATAATTAACGACGAAACTGTCATGCCCATTGATAAGGAGTGATTAAGCAGTTACCTGTTAATAGCTACTTGACAACTGCTACTAGCAGTTTAAATTTTAAACTATCACTTTAATCGCACAAAAATAAGAAATATATTTAGCCTACGGTCCTATTAATTCATATAAATTATCAATTTAACTGTTTTAATTATATTTTATATCTTTATCTCTTAATTCTTGACCGTCACTCGAATACCGCACAAAGTATGTAAGTGAGTAAGCATAATTCTAAGAATTTTTGTTACTCGTGTATAGTGTCGTGCAATCATTGTAATTTTTTTATTCGATGACGACATTACTAAAGAAACTAACTTCAAAATAGTATATTTGATGTTATGAATATTCAGTCAAAGCGAATAGCAGGTCTCGACCATTGATGGATGCCAAGTGCATCTCTTTTACTAGTCACATAAATTCAGTCTGCAAAATTTCTCATTATCACATTCGGGACATCTATCGCATCAGACATCTCCTCCCTAAGCCTGTTCTTATTCAGTTAGCCAATGCATTGGTATCTAGTCGCCTCGATTATTGCAATTCCCTGCTTTTCGGCATCACAAATTCAAATATGCAGAAACTCCAGAGAGTACAAAATTCCTTAGTTAGAGTAATATCCAAAACTCCAAGATTTGAACATATTACTCCAGCTAGACAGTCCCTACATTGGCTTCCTATCAAATACCGAATTAATTATAAAATTTGTCTTTTGGTATTTAAAACCATATTATATAATGAACCCTATTACCTTAAGATGCGACTAATCCCTCGACCTACTATTCAGTCAACTAGGTATTCGGCAGGACTTTCATTTGTTGTTCCTTATTCTCGCACTGTCATTGGCACTAGTTGTTTCTCAGTGTGTGGCCCTAAGCTTTGAATTCATTACCAATATCACTGAAAACTAAAAATTTATCATCTTTTAGATCTGGTCTTAAAACTTACCTGTTTGACTTGGCTTATCCCCTTAGATTGCTCCCCGCTGTTCTGACTGATCTTCCGGATTGACCTGGCTCTAATTGATTTGGATCGGCTGATGCCCTGGGCATTATGATAGTGCGCCATTTATTGATTGATTGATTGATTGTTAAATGGCGTTATAAATAGGCGTAGACTTTATTAGGCATTTCAGCTCTACCCTCCACTTTATGAGAGGCCAGGCTAGGGAAGAGAAAGGTATTGGGATTGTATCCTCACATGTTTCATCAAAATTTACACCTTTTCCATATGGGCTCTATAGATTTTTAAAGTTACGAATCTACAAAACTTGCTGAAAGTTATTGAAAGAGATGACTATACTTGCATTTGCAAGTTGTGATTATGATGTGCATAAAATCGAGTAAGATCGAATATATTGTAATCATTAATTGGAACCGCAATTGCTACGATGATGTTATACTAATACAGTTTGGTTATTTATAATGAAATCTCACAGAATTTTTATAGACTATCTTCTGGATTTTTATACGTAACATTCACAGTTTAAAGAACCGAAAAACAGCGGAAGACCATCTTTGATTTTTAAATGAAAAAACCGCCGATAAATAAATAAATAAAAATGGACAATAATTAATTAAATTTCCACTTTTGATGTCGATTTTAATGACCGATTGAAGCCTAGAAGATGGGTGATCGATTGAGATGTAAGCGGCGGACTAGACCCTGCGGAAATATGGTCGTTTAGGATGGGCTGCATGATGGTCAAACAGGGCCCTGTGTCCCAAAGAGACTACGGGGACCCCGTCATCAGACCCGTATTCTTGCCGTCGGAGATAGGGAACGAGGCGAAGAGTGCCAAAAAGGGCCAGAGGCCCGACGACGCCCATAAGTCCAACGCCTATGCGGCCAATAAGAAGATAGCCCGATACACGGCGAAGTTCGACCCCCGCGTCACGGCAAAGTACGACCTGAAGGCGCTGATCGGGAAGGGGTCGTTCAGCAGGGTCGTCCGGGTCGAGCACAAGGTCACCCGAGAGCCTTACGCCGTCAAGGTTGTCGACCGGAGGCGGGGGAAGGACCTCTACCGTTCCGAGTTGAACATCCTGCTGCGAGTCCAGCATCCGTACGTCATCCATCTGGTCGAGGTCTTCGAAAGCAAGGACAAGCTGTACCTGGTGGTCGACCTCGCGACCGGAGGCGAACTCATCGACCGCATCATAGCGAAAGGCAGTTTCACCGAACCGGACGCCTGCCACGTCCTCAAGATGGTGATCGAGGGTCTGCGGTACCTGCACAGCATCGGCATCACGCACCGCGACCTCAAGCCCGAAAACATACTCTACCGCCACCAGGGACCCGATTCCAAGATCCTTATCACGGACTTCGGACTGAGCGCGTTCCGCAAGAAAGGCGACGAGTTTATGTACACGATCTGCGGAACGCCGGAGTACATCGCGCCGGAGATCGTGGCGAAACAGCCGTACACTTCTCAGGTGGACATGTGGGCTGTCGGAGTCATTTCGTACGTCATGCTCAGTGGAATTATGCCTTTCGTCGACGAAAACCGTGCTCGATTGTACAACTTAATTCTCGAAGGACAATACTCGTTTGATGGAAAGGTACATATGTGTTATTTTTGCGTAATGTATGTGATGGTAACTTGTTGTCAGTGTTATGTTGTCAGCAGGGTTATTTTTTCTAGGATTGTGAATTGGGGTGGGGTGTCGGGAAAATTTGGGGTGTCGGAATTTGAAAAAGTCTGACAAGCAAAAAAAGAAGAAAAAACCTTATCAAGTATCCAAAAAAAGCCTGAAAAAAGTCATCCCTGGCTCAGATTTGGAGGATGTTGGGGGGTGTCGGTCTCAAATTCGGAGGTTTTGGAGGTGTTGGGGTGTCAAAATATTCCTCGATCGGGGTGTCGGTCTCAGATTGGGGTGGTGGTGGAGGGGGCGTTAGGGGGTGTAAATATCCCTTGTTGTCAGTATTGACAGCATCGATCAAATGTTATCTCTATTCTTCTGTCATTTTAGTATTGGAACAACATTTCTTGGAACGCGAAAAACTTCATAACCGGGCTTCTGACGGTCGACCCGACGGTGCGCATGACGGCGATCGACGCCCTCAAGCACCCTTGGCTGACGACACCGACGCCGAGCAACAAGGACCTCCACGGCACCACCAGCAAGAACGTCGCGGAACAGCGGTCAACCCGAATAAGTGACAAGGGCGCCCCGTCGGTCCAGTTGACCAAATCTGGCCATTCACTCCACGCCGACCATCGGCGGGTCATTCCCGAAGAAGTCAAAGAGCTTCACCCGGACACCCATTTCGAGCGGTCGTCGCTCGTCAGAGGCATTACGAAGAGCGTAAGGAGCAGGTTCCCAATACACCTCTTTTGCCAGATTGTGTATATAATTATGGATATGTAATAATGCGTTTGGGAATGTACAGGTACGGCGTTCTCTGGTTCCCACGCCCGTTTTTGCCGAAAGGTAAAAGAGGATGAGTTCCCAAACCTTTTTTGCTAGATAAAAAGCCCTGGTAAGGAGTGACAGTTGATGATGATGATGATGATGATGAGCAGTGGCGGCTCCACCGGGGGGCAGGGGGCCCGTGCTCCCTATTGAGTGCCTGCCCCCCGTGGCTCCCCCAGTTGGGACCCTATACTTAATGCTACATACATTGAACAACAAATGGTTGGCCCCCATGATTAGAAGTTGCCACCCCAACGCCCCCCACTTGCCAAATTCTAGAGCCGCCACTGATGATGAGATGATGATGATTATGATGATGATTATGATGATGATGTCACGTATGGCTGCTGCTCCATTTCGGTCTCGGGTCTATCATTTGTCTGTTGGCGCGGAGTGGAAGTTAAAATGGTCCGCGTAATGTGTCCGGTTTCGCCGTGCTCTCTGATAGGTCAGTGGCTATAGGCAGCGAAGCATATAACGGCTGTCGACAGACAGAGAATGGTCGCTGTACTAAATGCCTGACAGAGCAGCCACACACAATTGGCAGAGCGTGTAAAACGACCTCTTGGTCACGTGTGATAAAGATATGGCTTGACTTCATTACCGCGTACATTGTTGTGACTTGTGACCCCTCGAAGAGAAATCTAAGTCCCGGTATTGAACCCGGATCGATAGGTCATCCCGACCTAGAGAAGGTATACACAGTAGTTTCGTCGCCATCTAGCGAATAGCACGTGAACTTTCTTAACAAGAAAGCATCTGGCTAAAAACGATTGATCATTTTAGCACTTCACTTCAGGGGCGGCGCTAAGGGGGTGGGTCCGCGGGTCCGGACCCACCCAGCCTCGGGCAGGGAAACCCGAGCAAATCGTGCAAATCCACAGAGAAGTTTTGATTGGGGGGGGGCGAGGGGTAGTCTGAGCCGGGTCCTATAGTTGTGTAGATTGCATTAGACCCACCCAGCCAACAAAACCCAGCGCCGCCCCTGCTTCACTTAGGACTGCTTACAACAAAATATCGGACACATCGGTTTTCAAATAAAACGAACACGTGACAACAGGCAGGGAACTGTCATGTTTGCAATTACCTCCCTTCCCAAATTTCACCCCCTATTCAAAGAAACTTGGGCCTGTATGGTTGTTGGCCTACCAGGGTAAATAAAGACTACTGTAATTTCGTTACTTTTTTTAAAAGAAATGTTTGTCGAACGCTAATGATTTTAATCACGTGAACTTTTTGAACTAATAAACATTAAAATCTCTTAATGGCTAGATTTTCATTATTTGCACACTGATACCGTAAATAATAATAATAATCAGGTGTAATAATAATAATAATAATAATATCAGGTGTATATATACTATATATATATATATATATATATATATATATATATATATATATATATATATATATATACACCTCAAAAATATGTCTACCTTAAAATTTTCTATGTGGTTTATAGTTAACATTTATCTCCCCAAATAATTTATACCTCTCCAAATCAAATTCCTGGCTACGCCCCTGATGATGATGATGATGGTGACGACGACGACGATGATGATGATGATGATGACAGGGTAGCACGAGGTAGGCTAATAGTTCAGTCGGGTGTACTCTGTTTGAGGACACTATACCCTGAAATATTTTTGCCCATCGAAATGCCGCCCCTAGGAACGTGCCACCCGGGCTGACCGCCCCGTTCCTTCGTCGCCACTGAGCGTATGAATTCTGTGCCTCCAGTGTTCGATCGAAGCTCTTTTCTCCGAATTGCCTTAACAGGTGTTATGTTACCTGTACTTATTGTCCATGTTCAAATGATTTACCTGTTCTTTTCCGCTGCGAAACTGATCGAGATTTCAATATATTTTGGGAGAGACAGAGACTGCCAGAGAGATAGACAGACAAAGGAACAGACAGAATCAGAAATAACCGTTGGCACAGCGCCTTTGTAGCCAGAAGGCAAAGGGGAGAGAGAGAGAGAGAGAGAGAGAGAGAGAGAGAGAGAGAGAGAGAGAGAGAGAGAGAGAGAGAGAGAGACTAGAGACGCAAGCGGTCTCGAGATGAAAATCAGATTCAGCATCAGCAGTCGTCTGCCGTCACATCACGTGACCAGGCGACGTGCAGCAGACCGGAGCCGCTACCAGGTGTACATCTGTTTCTAATCAGTGGCGGCTTCAGGATTTGGCAAGTGGGGGGTGGCGTTGGGGTGGCAACTTCTAATCATGGGGGCCCAACGATTTGTTGTTAGGTCTGTAGTATTAAGTATAGGGTCCCAACTGGGGGGGGGGGGGCAGGCACTCAATAGGGGTCCGTAGGGGAGCACGGACCCCCCCTTGGAGCCGCCACTGGTTCTATTGCAAACATTTGAAACAACGCCGTCCAAATAAATAAATTCGACGTCGAGCCTGTTTGACCCCCAATGACCTTTGTAAAAGTTAAAGAATGCAATTTTGATTGCACTAAGGTTATTGTTAGCCGAGGCATGTCGTCAAATAATATAACCGGTCATGAGTGTGACGTCATTGGACACGTGATGTCGCCATCTGCCATTGAAATTGAGGTCGGGGTGAACGATCGAATAAACAAACAACTCCCTCCGAATGAGAGGAGGGCGTGTTTTATAAGGCATTCGGTGTTGTCACTGACTTATAAAAAACCAGTAGATTTATTCGTAAGAAAATGGTAGGCGTGGTGTTTGCATTTCCGCATTTGGATTACATATAAAAATTTGACGCTTCCCCAAGTGTAGTCAACGTCCGATTTCAAAATTTCGTAATATTTCAAAACCAATTGAAAATAATTCTTTGCTGACATTTAAGATCCGGCAAATTTTAGCATATCTATAAAATGTGGGTGAAAACTGTATTTAAGAAGAACTTTATTGAAAAAATCGGATAAAAGACAAGAAGAAAAAGAATGATAATACAGAAACAAACCTGCTATAGAGGACAAATCGGGCAAAGAATGAGATTAGGCTACACAGCAAGATCATAATGTGAATGAATGGATGGGTGGAACATAGTGGTTCTCACACACAGGGCAGATCCTACTGAACCACTCTAAACCATGTTTTAGGCCTATATTATTATTATTACAAATCCACTGGCAAGTTTTTTGAGTAGATTCATACTTTTAAAATAGCAGCGACAGCATTCCATGTTTTTGTGGCCGTTCTTGTAAAACCCGGCGAATACAAAAGTGGGATGAATGACGGAACGAATTAACGGAGAACGACAGAAGGATGATCCAGTTTTGACCGGTCCAGACCTCGAACCAATAATTTGTCAACGCCGATTTAAAAAAACCCTCCCTCCCCCGCCCCAATAGTATAATGTTAAGGCAGACCTTGGGAAAGATTGAATGGCGCTTTTTAGAGCTTCATACCGTTGGCCTATTAGTGCAACGGCTTGACTAGCATATATAGCTATGTATATGTAGGCTACTACAGAGCGCTTAGATGTCCTAGATGTAAAAGAGCGGGCGTGTTATTGAAGAGACGCAAGGTTGGCCTACACAAAGTAACCGTAGCTTTGCGTCATGAGATCGAAACGCAGGCAGAATTTTCGGCAATTTCCGGATAATTCCGATACTGATGTTTAATTATAGCCTATACTGATTGAGCTGATTTTATTGTCGGAGATACTGAGATGTTGACTAGGTAGGCTGGTAGTAGTAGTAGTACGAGTACTAGTTGTTGTCGTCGTCGTTTACCTTTTACATGTGTCTGTTCGACTGAAGGCCGTTGTCGCAGGGCGAACTTCGACCATTGGTGATATGACTACCGTTACCTGGAGTTACGAAGAAGACGGTAAGTATCGTTGTCAAGCCGAACGATATTTGGTACCGGACATTGAGTGATACTTAGACCTACCAGACTAAAACTATAGGCTATTTACGACTTTTCGTTTTTGCCTTTATAGTTTTAATTAATTGTTGGCGTTTCCACACGGTCGGTTAGATTAGGCCTAAAGGATTTAGTTAGCACATCACCAAGGTTCTCATCATTATTTAAAACGAGGTAAAAAGACAACGACGACGATGATGATGATGATAATGATGATGATGATAATGATGATGATGATGATGATGATAATGATGATGATGATAAGTGGTCCTCCCCCAAATTTTGACATTTTGGCAAGCAGTATGACGTCCCCAATGTTGTTACTCCCCAAAAAATTTAAACTCCCCCCAATGTCTAGGTGGCTAGAATAAACACTGATGATGATGATGATGATGATGATGATGATGATGATGATGATGATGATGATGATGATGATGATGATGATGCAGATGATGTTCCGGGACCGTCCCGTTGGGGCGAAGTGGCCCCGGAGGCCTACGGCGCCACCAGTCCCCGGTGGTCATCGTCCCATCGGAGGCGGAGTTCGACGTCAGACTGGCCGACGATCCGATCCGCGTCTCCTACAACGACCGCCAGTGTCGCATGATCCACCACAGCGGACGCTCCGTCCAGGTGGCGCTCGAGGAGGACGACGATGCCAAAGACCAGTCGAGTCAGTAACTTACTTTACTACTCCCCAGCCCCACCCTCAACAAGAGCCAGTGGCGGCTCCAGGATTTTGCAAGTGGGGGTGGGGGGTGGGGACTTCTGTGCCTGGAGGGGCAACTATTTTTTTCAAAAATCAGCACATACAGGAAGAATATCACCATCAATGGGGGTAATGGGTGGACCAAACATTCAACAGGGGTGGTTGGGAGTGCGGGGGTGGGGGTTAACAAACGGTGTCTTCTTGTCGTGAAGCATCCGATCTTAAATCTCATCAGCCGTATTGGTGTAGCCACCGCGGGGGGGGGGAGATGCAAAGGGACCTGCGCCCCTATTCCTACTGGGACCGGTCGTAAGATTTGCGTGCTAGAATGTTGAGATTTTTGTGGGGGGGGGGGTAGATAGTGTGACCCCGGCCATCCGTCTATTCTGACCGGGACCGAACTTGACCTTTGCGCAGGATCGTTCAGAATTTTCGAGGGGTGTATTTTTACACCCCTAGCACCCCTCAACACCCCCAATTCGAGACCGACACCCTCCCCAAATAAATTTTCCCCAGAGCCTGAGATGCGCCTAACACCCTCCAACCCCTCCAATTTGAGACCGACACCCTCCAGATTGATAATCTTAGAAATAACCCTGCCCTCTCTTCTTTCTCTCTCTTTCTCTCTCTCTCTCTCTCTCTCTCTCTCTCTCTCTCCCAATGTCTTATGTTTTTCTAGGGATCAGCGGGGGTCCGATGGAGGGAGACCATCCGCTGAGGCAGTTTCACTTTCACTGGGGGTCGAAGAGCAGCACTCACGGGTCGGAACACAGGGTTCCAGGACACACATACGCAGCCGAGGTAAATAAAAAAACTGATAGAACAATTAAAATTACCCTGATTCGAGTTTAAGTGATGACAGGGCCGTCATTTTATTGTTTTCCAGGGGGCAAGACTTTCGACTGACAGTAATTTTTTTTAAAAAATACCTATGCAGTATGCAAATTGGTTTTTGTCCATAGTACATGCTACGTACGATACTACATAGTACGTACCAGGGATTGTAACAAAATTATAAAAACAATTGAGAACACAATGATTTTAAAAGACAAAAATTCGCAAAAACTGTTGTCCCCTAAAAATTAGGGGTGGGGCAACGCCAAATGACGTCCCTGAATGATAGGTTGAAAAGCTTCATAAAATACGCGTGTACCAGCTGACCTATAGTAGTTAATGTCAAATTTCAACCACATTATTATGTACGTGTTGAAACTTGAATAACTACTATTTAGTCTAGGACCCGTTTGCAAGGACAGGAATTTTACACGGTATTTGAATGATGATAGTAGTAAAAACTGGATTTAACTGGCTAACTGAGTTCTAAGTGGTTTATTAGGATTTCTCGTGTGTTGAAAATCACTCACGGTCACTCCCTCTTACAGTCTACAATCTACATACACCGTTCTATTCCAACTTCTGTTTGTCCGCTACAGTTGTTATCTCTTTGATTCTACAAAAAACACAATTCTCAGTAGACCTATACAATGCCAAAACAGCACACACATTGAATTTAAGCTCTTCATATTTTTTACAACGTGGCTGTCCATTAATTACGCCAACGATTTTTGGGCAATTTTTGACCCATCTCTCCTTCAACAACTGTAAAACTTTAAGTGAACCCCTATTATTGTGTCAACAACTTTTGACCCCCCCTAAGATCGGCGACGTGTCCCCCTAAATATTTTTAGAAAGTTATTATTTTTTGCGGTGATAAGACCTTTTCCCCCTCTCTTTGCTCTCATCGAGTGTCAAAATGTGGTGGCGATGAGCGTTTTTTGGCTGACCAGGTTTGGGTGTTTTGTGGAGTGTTTGGTTTTCTCTGAATTCAGTTGCATCTTGTCCACTGGAACGCTGGACAGTACAATAGCTTCGAAGAGGCGTTCAGGTCGAAGAATGGACTTGTTGTTTTCGGCGTCTTCATGAAGGTGAGCTGCAAGCTCGAACACAATGGCTTAGGCCAGAGGTATTCAAACGGCGGCCCGCGGGCCAGATCCGACCCGCAAGGGGTTTTTTAAATGACCCGCGAAGATACCTAGACGATAAATAACTTTTTCTTATTCCTGCGAAATGTTTTCAATGTCTTGCTATCAACTTGCCTGCTTTTCATTACTTATGAACAACATTTTCTCGAAAATATCTGGTCCTAATTGGGCACTAGTCATTAAAAACTTTGGCGCTTCATCAAATTTAGCCATACCCTTGGAATAGACGTAAAATTCTATTAGGCCCTTATTCTCGAGTCCCTTTCCTCCACACTTTTTGAGGGCTTGGCTGGGGAAGGAGAAAGGTTTAGGGGTAAGATCCAGTGGCGGCTCCACCGGTGGGCCAGGTGGGGCCCATGCCCCCATTGAGTGCCTGGCCCCCCAGTGGCCCCCAGTTGGGACCCTATACTTAATGCTATATACATTAAACAACAAATGTTTGGCCCCCCATGATTAGAAGCTGCCACCCCAACGGCCCCCCACTTGCCAAATCCTAGAGCCGCCACTGGTAAGATCCAAGTTGAATTCTTGCCAATGACTGAACTTTACTCTTTGTTCAGGTAGGAGAGGAACACAAGAGCTTGAAAGTTCTGACCGATCTATTCGAAAAGATCCAATTCCCAGGCGATCACGTGACCATCCCAAGTGGATTCAATCCATCTTCCCTACTCCCAGGTTTGTTTGTTTTCGTCTTAACGGGTTTTTTTTCAATGAAAATTATTAATAGATCCTGTTCAGACTTCAAATCTTGGTTAATATTTATCGCTCTGTGTTCAGAACAGCAGAGACATTTGAAGTTCAAACCGCTAGCAACATATGTTCTATGCAATTGAGAATATTTTCAGACTTTGACATGTATTTCTACAGTGGCGGCTCTAGGATTTGGCAAGTGGGGGGCCGTTGGGGTGGCAACTTCTAATCATGGGGGCCAACCATTTGTTGTTTAATGTATGTAGCATTAAGTATAGGGTCCCAACTGGGGGGAGGCCACTGGGGGGCAGGCACTCAATAGGGGGGCACGGGCCCCTCTGGCCCCCCGGTGGAGCCGCCACTGTATTTCTATTGACAATAATGGCTCGAAACTGTAACATAAACTGACAGGATAAAATGTTTCATAATTATTTATTGGACTCAAGATAAATAATAATTAGGCCTTAAAGAATGTTTACAGGGTGGCAAAAAACGGACTATATTAAATGCAATTCTAAAAGTGACTAAAATTCTAAAAGTGACAGTTTTTTGCGCCACCCTGTATATGATTTGGTATCAAGACATCCTAGTTAGGTTATT
Source organism: Metaphire vulgaris (assembly GCA_018105865.1). Lineage (NCBI taxonomy): Eukaryota > Metazoa > Annelida > Clitellata > Crassiclitellata > Megascolecidae > Metaphire > Metaphire vulgaris. The sequence continues at coordinate 12,573,980 of CM030861.1, forward strand.
TGGAAGAAAATTTATTGTTAAACTGGAATAACGTTTATGTTGAGGATAAATGGATGTACAGTGAACTGCCGATAGTGCGTGATCGGATACATGTTATTGGGATTTGACTGTACCTTTTTTGTTTTCTCAGGTGACCTGTCCAGGTACTGGACTTATTCTGGATCTGTTACGTCACCGCCTTGCCACGAATCCGTTCGTTTTATCATCTTCAGAGAAGCAATCGAAGTCTCCGAAGACCAGGTAGACCAGCAATTATTGCTACCTTAGCCTAGTCTCTAAAAAAGTGGGGGGAGGGTTCAAGCCTATCGGTCTAATAGAAGTCTTAATAGGTCTAATCATGGATATTTTACACCCCCTTAACACCCCCTCAACACACACCCCAATTTGAGACCGACACTTCCCAACAGCCCCCCCCCCCCCAATCTCAGCTATGGGATGACCGTTTTTTGCTTGTCAGACTTTTTGGGCATAATTTACCGACACCCCCCCCCCCAATTGATAATCCTAGAACTAACCCTCCTGGGTCTAATGTGAATGGATTTGTAAATCCTACTACCGCGTGGGATAATTTTTAAAAAAATATTTTGGAATATTTTTTTTCTCAAATGTAACGTCTCTCAGATGGACGCATTTCGAAGTCTCCGTCCGGTCCCTTTCGTCCGCGAGATGGCGGCGTCCCGGACGACCGACCAGCGCCTCGTGGACAACTTCAGACCGACGATGCCCCTAAACGACCGGACGATTAGAGCCTCGTTCCAGAAGTCGTTGCGCACGAAGAAGTCACGTGACGCCACTAAGCGGCAGAAGGTGTGACGGTCTCCGACTGGACTTCCGGTTCTGAAAGCGCCGGGAACCAGTCTAAAAGTCCCCCATCGGCGACAAAGGCGCCACTGGGGAGCATGACTTGGACATATAAATTATTATCGGTCTTTCGAGGTTTCTTGTTGTTTCGTAATATCGATGTTATTTTACCCGTGGGTATGTTTGATGTAAAAACAGTGGCGGCTCCACAGGGGAGGGTCCGGGGGGGGGGGCCGTGCCCCCTATTGAGTGCCTGGCCCTCCATTAATTCGCTGTGTGAGAGAAGGCAATTGAACGCCTGTTGAATAGATGGCGTATAGGACCTAGATATGTAAAAATCTAATCAATTTGAAGAAATTCTCGGACAAAATCCACATTTTCCTCTTGTTCCTTCTTCATTGCTTTAACCTTTGCAGGAATAATCAATAATATCAGTATCAATTTCGATCTACAGGGTTCGAAATAGAGCACTCCCAGCCATTTCATACTACACACTAACGCATTGACTGTACGAGAACGAGGGACATCAACTAAATTAAAGCCCTGCCGAATATCTTGTGGAATGGTTAGTAGGGAAGAGCCCAGGCTTGGATTAAGGTCCGATGGGCCGGCGGGCTGAGAAAAAAAGGCCGTCGCCTATACTGAAAATCTCTGACAAGCAAAAAAAGGTTATCTCGAAAATCGGTGGGCCTATTTTCATGACGGGCCGGGGGCTACAGCCCCCGCCTTAATATGGCCCTGCCCCCCCCCCGCCCATTCCGGACATCCTGGCTACGCCACTGAATCACCCCTCCCCCCATCGAATCGAAAGCGAATCAGACGTTTAAGAAACCTGTCCTCTCAAAAGCAGCCGTTTACAACTGTGGACGACCCTTCCCCGTTGTTCCAGCCCCGTCTGTGTTGAGTTACCGACTGGCGGGTGGCGTTTCTGTTTGCCGAACTTGGATCTTCGCCTGCTCCCGCCCTCCGAGAGCAGACGATTCTCTTAGTGTCCGCGTGACGAGACTACAGAAGACAAATATGCCGGTGCACGGACGGACAGGCTCTCAATCGCGTCCGCGCGTAAGAAAGTATTAACTTGACGACGGTTCTCAGCTGCGTCCGCGCGCGACTGCAGTTTACACAGAGTCCCTGCAGGCTTCCCGCCAAAGAGTAAACCTACAACGCATAGAGTTTTCGCAGACTGTTGTCTTAGTCAACGGAGATAAGAGGTCATCTAGCGGACAGCCTCTTTAAAGAAAATGTCTGAGCAAATAACGGAATCCAGATTCTCTCAAGAACGACCCGGGGATAAACTCAGTTCCTGCTTCGCTAGAAAATCCAGAGGCAGGGGGCTTAGGCCTACCCCTGCCGACCAGCTGAAAGAAAGAGGAATGACGTCATAGGATCGGACAGGGCAGACATGATTGACAGAGTTCCATATTGCGATCGGTTGTGGCAATGGTTGAGTGACTGACAGTGTTTAATCTAGGCCGTTTCCGGGAATTGCCCTCCCCCTGGAAATTTCAAATTCCCTCCCGGAAATTTTGGAATACTACATGGACTAACAGCGGTCCCTAGCAGAATTCTCCCCCCCCCCCGGCTTTGTCAGTTTCTCCACCTCCCCGGCTTTTTCAGTTCCCCCTCCCCCGGAGTCCAGGAGTCTAGATTAAACACTGGTGACTGAACTGTCGAGTATTGCTAATTTAATGGCCTTCATACTCGCGTCTCTCATTTTCAATGAGATTGCCACACTGGAAAGTCTCGGTAATAGTTCAAGAAAGACATTCCGCATGAATTAGTCCTACAGTGCTGCTGAAAAAATTGTGAACACACGTGGATTTCTCGAAGCAAAACGAAGTTTAAGGCTTGTTTAAACATTGCAATCACAACCAAGAACACCAATCTGTAATGATAGTCTACTATTCTACGATTGATGTACAGAAGGCTATTGATATGCAAAATTCAGAAGACTGTTGAAACGAATTTCATCCATATTTTCTTGTGTCCCCGTCTCCATTGCATCAAACCATACTAGAATAATTAGTATATTCTGTCTCAATTTTATTCTAGAGCGTTCGAAATGCCACAAAAAATGGTAAGCTATGTCAAACGACACTATACAAAGTCTTCCAGAAATCTATTCTCTGTCAAATGTCTACAAAGTCGATCGATAAATAAGAGGGGTCTTGAGATAGCTGGTTTCTTGTATCACAGGTTTTATAGACCACAAAAATATTATAAAAATGATACCCTGTTTGACATTGGGCTGTTGAAGGACCATTGCTACAGTAAGCTATAGATATGAAAAATTCAAAAAAGTGTTGAAACGAATTATGTCCACATTTTCTTGTGTCCCCATCTTCATTGCATCAAACCATACTAGAACAGTCAATATATTCTGTCCCAGTTTTATTCTAGAGCGTTCGAAATGTCTCGAAAAATGGTAAGCTGCAGTTTCAATAGGAATAGTACTGACTGTCTGCGTGATTTCCGCAGTCTATGTTTTATTCAATAAGTACAGCGGCAACACTGCGTCGCTTTCAAATCCGTCGCGCGCATTTGACATGATTTTGACAAGCAGCCGTTGGCGTCAATGCAGTAGACGAAATGAACTAGAAGGAAGGAAGGAAGGAAGGAAGGAAGGAAGGAAGGATACGAAGCAGTCGACGACTGAGGAAGGAAAATCAGCCGCCAGAGGGAGGAAGTGGTTGTCCTCCACCTGTGGCGCCATCTCTCGGTGGCGACGAATCAAAGAACTATACGAAATGCTAACAAGAACGACGCCGTTGTTAAACTGCGGAGACAAATCTACCGTAAAAACGCGGGAGAGTGGTTTTGCCCAAATAACCACGATTTCTTTCTTTCGAGAAAAAGAAATATTGGATGGAAGATTATATGTTGCGTTACAAGAGTCATCAAGCATTCTGCACAATTTCCGGCGCGATCGTGAAATAATCTGCGTTTAAATGGGCGAATTTTGGATATCTAATGATACTGCAAAGATACCCAATGATACCGTAAATGTATCGAATGATACTGTTAAGATACCTGCGTTTATAATCGATTTAGGAACACTTCGTCAGCAGCACTGCAGAATGGGTTGTTACCCCATATATACTGTCGACCGATAAACACAGCGCTTCGTAAAATACTACTTCCGCTAAAGGATGACGTCATCGTCTACGTCACGAGTCTTAAACTTTGCGTTGATGACGTTTCACTTGACTTTGAGACTGTCGCGACATATTCTCTGTGAGACAAGCGACAGACAAGAACCGGAACAAACTATACGTAAGTTCTCTCTCTAACGATGATCAGTGTTTATTCTAGCCACCTTGACATTGGGGGGGGTGAAATGTTTGGGGGGACAAGATTTGTCTCTCCACGCTTTGTGGGGGTATTTTCATCCCCAAGCCAACATATACAAATATTTGGGGGGGAGGGCAATTTTAAAACTTGGGGGGAATTCTCCCCCCCCAAAAAAAAACAGGCCTAGAATAAACACTGAACGATGACGATGACGACGACGACGATGATGATAATGATTATGATGATGATGGATGATGGTGGTGGTAGTGAGGTTTAGTTGATGATGATGATGATGATGATGATGATGATGATGATGATGATGATGATGATGATGATGATGATGATGATGATGATGATGATGATGATGATGATGATGATGATGATGATGATGATGATGAAAGCTGGATTGTAGGTGTTTTAGTTGGATCTCTCCAGCGTCGAAATTTGAAAACCACTGTCTCATTGTAGCGAGGTGTACGATTTTTATAGCGCCAAGTTTTCAGAGCCCCTAAAGTCCACTAAAATGTATTGCGAATTAAGTAAGTAAGTCGGTTGCATTTCTATTGCGCCACTCGGAAATTTTGCTCCGAGCAGCAGGCTAATGGCGAATGCTCATTTTGTCTGCAAATTTAAATTTAAATGAAATCAGCACTCTTAGGGCCATCAGTGTGTTTTGTGTTCTGAGGCAGGGATATTCTTACACCCCTAACAACCTCCAACACTCCCAAATTGAGGTCGACACCCCAAATGGGTAATGTGACAATCGTATGCATACAAAATGCATACTAATTAGATCCGGACACTCCCCCCCCCAATTTTAGGTCGACACCCCCTCCCAAATTCACAATCCTACAATCCTAGAAATATCCCTGTTTCTGACCTGTGTTGGTGAGATATCTTGATAAAGTAATCCCTTTACGGCCCTCTGAAACCGCTTGGCGGTCCACTATGAGACCGCGGACCCCAGTTTGAGAACCACTGGTCAGTCTGTCGTCAGGTGTCGCGTCGACAGTGCTCTATCTCAGTGTCTCTCAAACTGTGGGTCGCATGGTTCAGTCTATACAGTGGGTCGCGGGATATCGCGAAACGCGAAATTAGACTCAAAAGTGTCATTTTCTAACCAGTACCACAATTTCACAAGCCTTGAAAGTTGCAAATAAGCCTAGGTAAATCGACATGGGGCCATCCATATAGTACGTACGCAAAAAGTCATATTAAATGGACGGCCCCCTATGCCTGAAATTCTCCACATACGGCTGAAATTAGTTGATAATAAGTTTGCAGGGTCCAATAAAGCAGCCTATTTTTAACATTAACCTTATTTCGCAAACTAATGCATTTTTTAATATTACATGCTATGATTAGGGTCGCGGCAGGTTACAAAACCAAAATTTGCTAAAATAGGCCTTCCTAAAATATACAGCCTCAGACCGACTCGGAACTTCAGCCTGCCTTGGGAAAACAGACTATTTTTCCTGATTTATGTTCTAGCTTATGGCCAGTATTGCGAGCTTTTGTTACAGCAATCGTATACGAACCAAATGATGAAAGCGATTCACACCTGTATTTCTCGACGCAGACGACATATTTAATACTAACGTACAGGTGTTATATTATCGCTCATCGCAGTCGACTGTCTCACGCCATTTTATCTATTTCTATTTCGCACAAGAGTCGGCCTTTGAGACGTTACTGTGTCCTGTAGAAATTCTCGTCCAATTTTTATTTATTCTCGATTTAGAAATCTGTCGGGGGTGGCGGTGGGGTGGGGTGTATTTAAGCAGAGGGCTCATGCAAGAACTTATAAACTCCTCGGAATTTAAAATTTTACCTACTGGATTTCAACACATGAACTGAAATACTATTTAGAATATTGTCCATAGAACAGTCACCTGTATTTACTGAGCGATTCTTCAGAAGAGGCCCCACAAGAATATTCTGCTACATTGCATTATTATTATTATTATTATTATTATTATTATTATTATTATTATTATTATTATTATTATTATTATTATTATTATTATTATTAGTAGTAGTTAGTAGTAGCAGCAGCAGCAGCAGTAGTAGTAGCAGCAGCAGTAGTAGTAGTGGTAGCAGCAGCAGCAGCAGCAGCAGTGGTGGCAGCAGCAGCAGCAGCAGGCAGCAGCAGCAGTAGCAGTAGTAGCAGCAGCAGCAGCAGTAGTAGTAGCAGTAGTAGCAGTAGCAGTGCTCTGTGCTTGCCCCTTTTTTAACAGTGGCTCATACTGTCCTAAAAGTCTTCCAACAATAATAGTAGTATAATTCAATAGTAGTAGTAGCAGTAGCAGCAGTAGTAGTAGCAGTAGCAGTAGTAGTAGTGGTAGTAGCAGTAGCAGCAGCAGCAGTGCAGCAGTAGTAGCAGTAGTAGTGCAGTAGCAGTAGTGTGCAGTAGTAGCAGTAGTAGTAGTGCTGCTCTTGCTTACGGCGCAGAGCTCAGTTTTTCTTAAGAGTGGCACATACTACTGCCAAAAGACTTCCAACCTGAATTATTATTATTATTATTATTATATAATTAATATAAGTAGTAGTAGTAGTAGTAGTGGTTGTCGTAGTAGTAGTAGTAGTTGTAGTAGTAGTAGTAGTAGTAGTAGTAGTGCAGTAGGAGCAGTAGTCAGTAGTAGTAGTAGTAGTAGTGCTCTTTGCAGTGCAGTGCCTGTTTTTACGGCGCAGTGCTCCTTTTTTTCTTAACTGTGGCTCATACTGTCCCAAAAGAGTTCCAATCTGAATTATTATTATTATTATTATTATTATTATTATTATTATTATTATTATTATTATTATTATTATTATTATTACTAGTAGTAGTAGTAGTGGTGGTAGTAGTAGTAGTAGTAGTAGTAGTAGTAGTAGTAGTAGTAGTAATAGTAGTAGTAGTAATAGCAGTAGTAGTATGTAAGGGCGCTTTTTCAGGATATAATAAAAAGGAGCTATATAAATAAAACATAGAGTTTAAAGAGGGGGGCGTCATCTTATGTATGTATGTAGTAGTGTTTCCGGCAGTATTGGAGCATGAAATGGACTCCGTGATATATATTAAAAATCGTATAAATGTGACATGTGTGTTGAGTTTAAGAGAATGAGTACGATGGAAACGGTAAGCGGGGGAGGCGCTTACATTTGGTGTCAAGTTTTGAGACTTTTATGGGAGTGGGTGTAGGACTTTAGTGAGGATTTGCGGTCAAGTCAAGGGCAAGGACGTTGTTGCCACGTGGCGTGCATTTATTAGGCGTCTATACATTCGGAGTAGTCATGGCGTTGGTTGTTGTGCACAGTAGAAACGTTGAGCCTTCGTTTTGAGAGTAAGTTTTGTCGGACTTGTGCCGTTGAGGCTTCGTTTTGAGAGTAAGTTGCGTTGAAGTTGTTTCTTGATATCTGGATGTGGATTCTGTCTTGCTGGGCGTTCGACGGGAACGCTGCCTCCTGTGTTTTTGCTGGGCGTTTGACGGGAACGCTGACTCCTGTGTCTGGCTGAGGGTTCGACTGGAACGCTGTCTCGAGTCGTCCGGAGCGTTTGACGGTGACGCCGTTTCGTGTCGGGCAGAGCGTTTGACGGTGACGCCGCTTTGGGAGCCTTTTTCTGGAGTGTCCGTTGGGGACGCTGATTCGTGCCTTTCGGAGCGTTCGTCAAGGACGTTGCCTTGGTACCTTCCGGAGCATTCGGCGGAGACGTTGCTTTGGGATTGTCGGAGTGTCTTTGTGACAGGGTCGTTGGGCTGTTGGAGGAATGAGAAGGTCGATAGAAAACTCGTCTCTCGAACTCCTGTTACTGGAGAGGGAGAACAGTACTGTAAAAGGAAGATAATCTACTTTTATTGATCACTGATAGTATTTTGAGATACTGGTGTATGTTTAAATTGGTGTATTTTATGGTTGATGGTACTTGATTATTTAGATTTGCCTGTTGTTTGCATTAATGGTTAAATTGATTATTACTGATTGTGTTATTGCTTATTATGGATCAATTATCAGAGGAATCGGAGATGATGATTTGCATGAAAATGTGGATGCAATGGGGAAAAAGGAGAGAGGAAGAGAGAGAGAAAGAGGAGTTAAAGAGAATAGAAGAGAGACAGTTACGAGAAAAACAGTGGCAGGAAGAAATGGAGGCAAAGGAGAGACAAAGAAGAGAGGAGAGAGAGAAATGGGACAGAGATTTTCAGGAACGGAAAGAGAAATGGGACAGAGATTTTGAGGAGCGAAGGAAAAGAATAGAAGAGCAGAAGAGGAAACATGAAGAGGAACAGGTTATAGAAGAACAAAGGAAGAAAGAGGAAAAGGGCAAGGAGGAGCAGAGGAAGAAAGAATTTGAGAGGAAGCAAAAGGATATGGAAGAGGAAAAGAGAAGAGCAGAATCAGAGAGGAAAAAGGAGGACAAGATGGAACAAAAGGAGCAGAGGGATTCGTTATCACAGTGTTTGAAAGAAGAAGGTCTTCAGGAAATGCCTAATGATAGTAATCAACTTTTTGCATACTTTGATTTTGTGGAACAGATTTTTACTGATCTTGAATTTGATGAGGATTTATGGGTGACATTATTATTACCATTTATGTCTGATAAGATCAGGGCATTTGTAATGAATTTACCTCGGTTGACATATCAATATGTGAAAAAAGAAATTTTGAAATTACACAGTTTAAACAAATTTAAGAAAACAAAACCACTGATTTTGGAAAAAGTCAAACCTGGTGTTATTTTTGATTCATCCTGTGATATTGGAATTGCAAGTGTAAAGTACAGTAGAATTGTTAATAAACCTGTTGTGGTAAAACTTGTTGATGATGTGAAAGATTGTCAAGTTTCGTTGGACATTTTGATGTTGATGAATGTAAAAGGAACTGATTTTATGACAATTGAGCCTACTGTTGTTAAATCTCGACTGAAATTGTTTAATGAGGTGGTTATTAATGAAGTTGAAATTTGTGAGGAATATTTTGAGATAAAGATTTCGGAACAGCAGACAAACGATAATGTACTTTTGAAGCTTGATGTCGATGATGTGAAGTTTGATGAATTACCTAATATGTTGAATGATAAGGGGCATGATATGTGGTTTGTTGATCAATTTTATAGAGATGATGAGATTGTGAGTAAAGTGGTGAAATGTTTTGATGGCGGTGAATTTGATATTTTGAGTAAAGATATGCCTTTGATGAATGAAGCTTATGATGTTGTAATGATCAATGTAGCAAATAATGATGGGGGTGATGATGATGATGATAATGATGATAATGATAATGATGATGATGTTGATGTGAATGATGAACTGATATTGTCAGTTGGAGAGCAAATTGTGCCTTTTCGACTTTTAGTTGAAGTGAAAACAGTCTGTGGAGGTGATGCTTGCTTTGTTGATTACATGTTCATGATGAAATATGTGGATTTAAGGGGTTGTTTTGGATTTAAGTGGTTGTTTTGGATTGAGGGTCAATTGAATAGCAGACATGTGATTTTGGATGATATCTTTGTATGGAACAGAGGATTTTGTAGAACTGTGTTTGACAGAGGAAAGATAAATTGTTTGTAATGTTGTGGATAGTAATTGGCCTTATTGGACTGAAATGTTAGATTGAAATTGGCATGATGATCTGTTGTATTTGTATGGTGAATGTATGTTGGTTTAATTTGTGTATTGTGACAGCAGTGATTATGCTGTGGAAACATTTTGACTTAGTTAACAGATTAATATTGAAAGGTCTGTTGTCTCTATTAGTTCTTGTATATCAGTGGATGATTGTAATGCATTGGTCAATGTCTAGTTGTAGTATGTCAGTGGACAATTGTAATGCATTGAGCAATGTTAGTTATTAGTATAAGTATTTTGATTTAGTTATCTATGGAGGTACCAGTTGTACCAATATGCATGACTAGCAGTTGTGGTCAAAATTTTGTTACTGTAACATAGATGATGCATTGTATATAAT
>CM030861.1:12586514-12644014 GCA_018105865.1 Metaphire vulgaris
GGTGGAAATCGATGAATCGATTCGAAGCTGAGCCGCGTTTTATTATCTTTCTGGCGACAAAAAGCATCTTCTCTCGCCAGGGGGTGGATTGGGGGTGGGGGAGTTCCGTAGATTTCTTTAGAAAAATACTTGCCAACAATTAATTAAAGATTTAAATTGTTAAAAATGCCAAAATAAGGAAGAAAAAATCCCATCCTCGATGACAGAATCCAGTCAATGCTATTAGATCGGCTTCACAGTGTAGTTGGGGCGGCCACCATCTGTAACCATTAGATTAGATTATAATAGGCCTACACCTAGTTCTTTTTGGCGGAAACACTGAATTGTATCGGTGCATTGGAAGCAGGGGCGTAGCCAGGAATTTGGTTGGGGGGGGGATAATGTGATTTTCAGGGGGTATAAATCTTAAATAACTTTGAAAATCTTTTTTTAAAAACATTAAAAATTTTAATATAGTCTGATTTGGGGAGGGATATGTATTTATATACCGTTATATCCCCCTCGTCGCTACGCCCCTGGTTGGAAGATAAATGTATAGACATTAAACTATCAATAATTAACTGAGCTTTTCAATTAAGTTAACGTAAGTTTTCTGTATTTGGTGGACGTAGGTTTTTTGCTTTGTTTCGCGCCCGGCCAATGATGATAATAAACCAACGCTGTGCATTGTGAGTGAAATGACAGCAAACTAACCACGCATAGACAAAGTGAAATCAATTCAGAGACGGTTTTCACGACAGACAGAGACAGACAGAGACAGACAGAGACAGACAGAGACAGACAGAGACAGACAATGTCTGCTCCTCTTGTTGCGATGGATGCTACGCGGAATTCTTCTGGATTTTCAGGACATCTCCTGGAAATAGTTCTTTCTTTCCAGTTGGACATCTACCGGAATTTATTGTCGGTCATCTGGATGTCACCGGATTTCAGTGCAGTTGTTGCCGACGCAGGGAGGGAGAGAGAGAGAAAGAGAGAGGGGAGGGAAGAGATAGGAGAGAGAAGTCAGAGGGGAGAGAGAGAGACAAAGGCAGGGACAGAGAGATATGGATATAGAGAGACAGGAAGATAGAGTGACAGAAAGATAGAGAGACAGAAAGATAGAGACAGATAGAGGACAGAGGGGAGAGAGTGTGTGTGAGAGAGAGAAACAGAGACAGAGACTGAGACAGGCAGATAGAAAGAGAAAGACAGAAAGACAAAGAGACCGGACGAAGCATCTCTCTCTGGGAGTCTGGGTGGGAATAAAGGGACGGGATTTGGCGGGGTGGGTGGGCGCGGAGGAGGGGGTGGGTGACGAGGCAAACAGCGTCGACGACAATAAATTCGGCGGACACAATAAACCGTCGCCGAGGACGAGAAATTCGACGGCGCGCCTCTGTCGACGACGCCGCCTCGAACACACAGACCGACGATTGTTATTAAGATAAACGGAGATTTACAGCCCTTACTCCATCCACCCCCACCCCCCGCCTCCACCCCTCTCTTCTTCACTAACCCTCTCGACGGGGGGAGGAGACCGAAGAAGCAACCCCCCCCCCCAATGCCCCATTATCATCGTCCGTCCGATAATTCTCACCCTTCTCCCTCTGCATACCCCCTCCCCACCCCACCTCCGTTGCATCCCCGTTCTCCAGCTATGGGGGGATCTTTCGACCTGGCGCTATACAAATAGAGAACTGTCACCATGGTTACCTGCGATCGATTTCTTCTGGAACGACCGGCAGCGGATTTGATGGATTGGCCTGAATATTCGGAGAAAAAGGAAATCTCTGCGAGTTGATGATAGAAATCAATTAGGTTTACACTGTTTACATTACGGTTACTGCAGACGACGCATTCACGATGAGGTAAATGATTACGACGACGACGACGATAACATAGATGATGATGGTGTTGTTGTTGGTGAGCATGATTATGATGACGGCGCTATATAAAGCAATTAGCGTATCGTAAATCTTGTAGGATGTAATTAGGCGATAATATTATGCGCCTATAGAAAAAGAGAAAGAGAAAGAGAAAGAGACATAACCGATTTAAACTTCTGATAAAAGCATAATCCATTGCGGGCGCTATAGAAGCATGCAAAAACAAATTCAGTTTACAGCTCTGTTCGATTTGAAGGGGGTTGGAGGGTCGGGTCTATGGCCGGCCCGCCCGGCGGTTGGGCCCAGGCCCCCGTTAGGGTATAATTTTTTTTTACTTTTTCGTGCCATAAACCCGCCCTTCATGCAAGTGAAAAATTGAATGACTGGTTGGAATAAGGAGGTAACTGTATCCGACACCCCCCCCCAATGGTTTGAGTATCAGTAACAATAAGAGGGGTAACTGCATTTACTTCCTTATAGTACAGTTGATAAGCCGTATGATTGTTCATTTTGTGGATAAAAGCATGAAATTTTGAACATTGACACTTCTTATAATTTAGTAACATTCTGTCCAGAGGCATTCGAATAAACTTAAGGGTAGGGGTACCCCTAGGGGTAGGAGAATGGGTACCCCTAGGGGTATGACTAGGGGTATGGGTACCCCTAGGGGTAGTGGTACCCATAAGGCTAGGAGTAGGGGAACCCCTTGGGATAGGGTAGGGAAATCAAAAGTGCTAGCCATTCACACGTCTGCCAATACCATTATCTGTAGTTTTATATCAAAAGTGCTTGGCATTCTGAATTTTGACTGTGGTATTCTCTATTGCGTAAATTGGACATTTTAACGAACATTTTTTAAACTACAGAGAATTGTATTGGCAGGCGTGTGAATTGCTAGCACTTTTGACAGAGAAGTGAAGAGCACCTGCTAATCACGTTTTTTTGAAAAATTAGGCAACCATCTCTTGTAGATCAAAAGTTCTTGGCATTCAGAATTTTGCCTGTGGTCTTCTCTAATGAGTAAATTGGATATTTTAAAGGACATTTTTAAACTTCAATTGACAATCTCGCCATTAAGGTGGTAACTGCATTTAACTCCTTATTCCACCCATCCATTCAATTGTGGGCGTGGGTAGTCATCCCCCAAAGGCTTTCTCAAATAATAGACTACTGCGGTGAGTTAACCTAACTACCGATGAAGAAGCAAGACAACTAGACAGACAGACAGACGTACAGACAGACAGACGTACAGACAGACAGACGTACAGACAGACAGACAGACAGACACCCCTCGATCTTTCTTTCCACTTGTTTTCCGACACTGTGTGACTCCCCACCCACCAGGGTTATTTCTAGGATAATCAATTTGGGGGGTGTCCGTAAATTATGGGGGTCCCCTTCCCAAAAAGTCTGACAAGCAGAAAAGGTCATTGCATAGCTGGAATTGGGGAAGGTTTTTTTTGGGAGGTGTCGGTCTCAAATTGGGGGGCGCGTTGGGGGTTAGTGGGGGTGTAAAAATATCCCTGCCCCACCCAAATCCTCCCATTCTTTCTCCTCCCAATCCTCCTTTTGCGTTTTCCGATTATTAGAAGTGCATAATTATTATTATTATTACTGCGCATGCGCGTCTCTGCCATTGTTACAGCAACCAATGCACGATGTACAGAGCATCCCCCCGGACGGAAAGCGTTGAGCTACAAAAAAAGAAATCAATGAGAGGCAAAGCGTCTGTCATAAACGGAAGCTAAAATTCGTTGACAACTATTCTATGGTTTCCCATCGATCGCCCATTCGGTCATTAAGACGGCGTTTATCTTTTGTTCAGAACGACGAAGCACATAGAGATCTTGTATTATGAAAATCCATCAAATAAAACAAAGTTATTATCATTATGATTATGATTATGATGATGATGATTATTATTATTATTATCATTATTATTATTATCATTATTATTATCATTGTCATTATCATTTTTATTATTATTATTACAAAAGTATGAAGTATGTGTATTATGGACTGCGGTTTATACATTGAAGATACGTTGAATAGCGAGCGTTTGTTCAACAGAGGCTTTCAACGCCACTCCGATGAAGGGAAAATCAAATCAATTGGAGGGAACAAAGCGGGAGAAGGGGAGAGGAGAAGGGGAGGGAGAGGGGAGGTGAAGAAGGGGGCCATGAAAGGAGGAAGTGGCCGGAGAAGATAGAAGAAGAAAAACAAGATCTCGACGTCGAAAAGTAGATTTCATTCTTTCTCGCGTTTTCTTTGATCAAGTCAAGTCCCTCCAACACACAGCTCTCTCTCTCTCTCTCTCTCTCTCTCTCTCTCTCTCTCTCTCTCTCTCTCTCTCTCTCTCTCTCTCTCTCCCCGCTCTCTCTCTCATTCATAATTAATTTAGAGAATTTATGTAGCGCTTGAACGTCGGGAAAGTCGGCTACCGAAGCCTTTGTAGAATCAAGACGTGACAATCCACCAAAGCATGCATGTATGTATGTATGTATACTGCCATATTCATATAGCGCCTGCCTGCGGGCGCTATATGAATATGGCAGTATACATACATACATACATACATACATACATACATACATACATACATACATACATACATACATACATACATGGATGCATACATACATGGATACATACATACATACATACATACATACATAGCCGAAGCAAAGGGCGCTATACAAAGGGCTTCACATTTATAGTGAATTTCAGAAATGGCGGGTAATTGATTTTTATGCCAGCCCTGATCCACAAAGATACCTTTGAAGATGAAAGTCAGTGTGTTGCCGCAAGAAGACATTAATAAAATAAAAGAGAACTTCTCGCAACTTAACACGGTATGCCAGCGGCGTATCCAGAGCATGACAGGTAGGACAGATGCCCTGGGTCAGGGGCGTAGCCAGCTTATATGCAAAATGGGATTGTCAACTGGAGGCACTATGTAACTGAACACTGAAGCCGCGGCCGCCCCCCACAACCCCTCCTTCAACCAAAAGTCAACGTATTTACATAAATTGTGTTGGTCATATTTTTTTAATGAGGTTCTTTGAACAACCCCAAACAACCCCGTGGGCTACGCTACTGTATCCTATAAGACCCCTCTTATCTCTCGATCGACTTTGTAGACATTTGACAGAAAATGAAAGACTTAATAATGTCGATTGAAATAGTTGACCATTTTTCGTGACATTTCGAACGCTCTAGAATAAAATTGAGACAGAATATACTGAGTGGTCTAGTACGGTTTGATGCAATGAAGATGGGGACAGAAGAATATGTGGATATAATTCGTATCATTACTCTTTTGAATTTTTGCATATCTATAGACTAGGAATAGTTCTTCCACAGTCCAATTTCATACATGGTATCAAATTTATAATAATTTTGTGGTCTGTAAAACCTGTGATACAAGAAACCAGCTATCTTAAGACCCCTCTTATCTCTCGATCGACTTTGTAGACATTTGACAGAGAATTGTTTTCTGGAAGACTTTGTATAATGTCGATTCAAACGGCTCACTATTTTTCGTGGCATTTCGAACGCTATAGAATAAAATTGAGACAGAATATACTGATTATTCTAGTACCGTTCGATGCAATGCGGATGGGGACACAAGAAAATGTGGATGAAATTCGTTTCATCACTCTTATGAATTTTTCATATCTATAGCTTACTAGTCTGTAGCCACATTTCCGTGTTCTATTTAAAGCTCTCCATTTTTCGTGTTCTACTTTTAGACGGCTACTTCTGCGAATTCCAGGTGTTCAAACCCACCTGCGGTAGAGACGAGGTGGTCGTCATGGAAACGGCCTTGTACGGTCGTATGAAGGTCGGAACGTGCGTTCAGTCTGACCTTGGTTTCGTCGGCTGCTTCAAGGACGTTCTTGGTCTTCTGGATCGGCGGTGCTCGGGTCAGAGGTCGTGTTCGGTCCAGGTGCCCGACCAGCAGCTGACCGAGAGGGCCGGAGGGGGCGACAGGAACGAATGCATGCCCGAACTGAAGGTGTATCTGGAGGTGGCGTACAGGTGCCAGAAAGGTGAACAGCTTACCTATAGATGGGGCATCTTATTTGATTCGCTAAAAATGCACGTGGTACACTGGGATGGTTAATATTCGTTGTAGTCATCATCATAATCATCATCATCATCATCATCATCATCATCATCATCATCATCATCATCATATAGGTCACGTGATGTTTCTATTGCCTTTGACCCAGATATATCTTTTGATGTCCTCGGTATGCCTGATGCCGTCGATATATATATATATATATATATATATATATATATTGTATATATAGACCTGTATGGTCAGGTATAGGATTTTGCGTTCATTTGACAACGGCCATGCTAAGGGAAACTGACGGTAATTGCTGTAAATGTAAATCGACTTACAGCGTTACGCCCAATGGCCGAGCGTCTCCAATGGCAACGGAATCTCGAGCCTGCTTCTGATAATCTGGCGTGATGACTGCGGCGCCTGTCACGTGATTTATGTAGTCTGGCGTCGGCGGCGAAGAAGGAAGGCGCGCCCGACGCCAGACTTGATTTCTTCTGGCGTATATACATGAAGTGTCCGTGCTTGGTTTTCGCTTTTCTCTATTTTGCATTTGACCTGTTTTTCTAGTCAGCACGGATATCTTAACGTCTCTCTCTCTCTCTCTCTCTCTCTCTCTCTCTCTCTCTCTCTCTCTCTCTCTCTCTCTCTCTCTCTCTCTCTCTCTCTAAATATATAACATATACGGGGTGGCACAAAAAACAGGACTAGACACATTTAGGTTTGCATTTAATATAGTCCGGTTTTTTGCGCCACCATGTATATATATATACAGGTCTTAAGCGCTCATAGAAATGGATATATATGTGTATATATATATATATATATATATATATATATATATCCATTTCTGTGATCGCTTAAAAACATGACAAAACGCAACGTGTTGTGACAACGTTCCGAAAAATTCGATTGACTGACATATTTACTTTTTTATCCTTAAAGTTTGAGACGCGTCCGATGTTTGTGGGGGAGGGGGGTGGAGGGATGTGGATCGGGTGGGTATGGAGGAGGTTTCATGCTCAAAGTAGTTTCCAAAACAATTGACTTGTGTCTGCCCACGTTTGGTAAAATTTCCGATTTACCGTGGTACTGTATGTGGGCTCTACTCTTCATCGCCGAAAATTACCTGCATTTCTCAGGTGTTCGGGCCAGGGTTATTTCTAGAATTATCAAATGGGGGGGGGGGCGGTGTCCGTAAATTCTATGGGTCCCCTGCCAAAAAAGTCTGGCAAGCAAAGAAAGGTCACCCATAGCTGAAATTTGGGGGTGTAGTCTCAAATTGTGGGGTGTTATGGGGGGGGGTGTAAAAATATCTTGGCTCCAGCACAAAAATACGGACCGCCGCTATTGTATTGTTTGGCGACAATACTTCGCTATTGGGCAATTTTTTTGCCTGCTGTCAGTGGTTACGATTGGCGAGGCGCGCACCTGTCCACCTGAGCGACCTTACGTCGTGGACGGAACGGTGTCCGGCTTACCTGGCCAGCTCCGTGACGAGGCAGGTGAGGTGTGGAACGCCGACCAGTCCGTGGGTCATTCAGGTGGATCGGGGACAGACCATCAACATCAGCGTGGTCGACTTCGCGTGGAAGGTCGACAGCAAAGACGATTGGGTTGGACGATCGATTTTATTTTTATTGTCTTTCGAATCAATCGATTACAGAGTTAAACAAAACAGAAAGAGCTTTTCAATAAAACAATACATCCCACAACAACAATGAAACCGAGGAAAAGGGGCAAGTTATAATAGCCACAGAGAGAGAGAGAGAGAGAGAGAGAGAGAGAGAGAGAGAGACAGACAGACAGACAGACAGACAGACAGACAGACAGACAGACAGAATAACGGCGAAACTCTGGCTTGAATAATACATTTTACCAACTTACTGAGCGATTCTGTTATTATTATTATTATTATTATTATTATTATTATTATTAGTAGTAGTAGTAGTAGTAGTAGTAGTAGTAGTAGTAGTAGTAGTAGTAGTAGTAGTAGTAGTAGTAGTAGTAGTAGTAGTAGTAGTAGTAGTAGTAGTAGTAGTAGTAGTAGTAGTAGTAGTAGTAGTAGTAGTAGTAGTAGTAGTAGTAGTATACTATATAATATTATTACCTAGTTGGTGACGCATGCTAACTCATTCAAGTGAAGAATATTAAGTTAAGAGCAATTAATGGGCGAACAACTTGCCCATAACAGACACACACATAATTATATATATATATATTATATTATATACTGTACAAGTGTACATATGGTACATATGTATAGACATATGTATATATATATAAGGTCTACGCGACGATCAAAGATGGCGGCGGGCGTCATACGGTGACGTTGGCGAGCGGAAGTCAGAGATTTCGTCACGTGCTGACGTCACAGGCGAACAGCGTCGAGATAAGAGTAATGCCATTGGGAACATCAGAGCTGGTCAACGCTCAATTCCTCATCCATTTCGCTCGTAAGGACATCCATTCATTCATTCATTCATTCATTCACTCGTTCATTCATTCGTTTAATATTTCATTCATTCATGCATTCATTCGTTTAATATTTCATTCATTCATGCATTCATTCGTTTAATATTTCATTCATTCATGCATTCATTCGTTTAATATTTCATTCTTTTATTCATTAATTCGTTTAATTTAGAAAAGGCGAATTTTACGTGAGTTGTATATCAATATAGTATATTTTAATAACGAAGTCTTACTATTCGCAGTTTTAAGGTTCTGTTATTTATCATCAAAAGCCAAAATAATATATTTTATTTTTTATGATTGTAGCTGTCGGCTGCAAGGATCTGGCGCCACCTGTCGGCGGTTGGGCGCAACGAGTCGACGATGGCAGTGTGACAGTCGGATGCAACCGAAGTAGTCAGTATCGGCCATGCGTTGTCACGGCAACGAATGGAAAGGAGTGACAACCAATTTCAACTGCGCAGGTTGTCAAGAAAATCGTTACTACGGGGCGTCATCTGCTGATGCAATAGGCATTATAATAGCGGCGCCATAAGTGGCGTCGTTTTACACTTTTCTTGGGGGGAGATAATTTTGGGCAATTTTGGGCAAATTTTTGTCAATTTTTTGGCGATTTTTGCACATTTCACATTTATTAATTTATTCAATATATTATACATTATTTTTTCATTTCCCCGGGGGCTACGGCCCTCTGCCTCCTCAGTGACGTCCCTGGGCGCCATAGAAGTTGATTGATTAGCTGATTGACTGATTGATTGATTGATTGATTGATTGATTGACTGACTGACTGACTGACTGACTGACTGACTGACTGACTGACTGACTGACTGACCGACTGACCGACTGACTGACTGACTGACTGACTGACTGACTGACTGACTGACTGACTGACTGACTGACTGACTGATTGACTGACTGACTGATAAGACTTCATTAAAACTCCCGCGATTAATTTCCTTTAGCGTCGATGACTTCTTTAGTCGCAGTAAATCCTCGGCCATAAAATTAAGGCGCGAGCGATATAGAATCATCGCGAAGAGCTTGCTATCTGCCTTTGTTTTCGTCTTAATTGCGGAAAAGATCCAAAGATATCGATTGACGCAATGATATAACATAGATAGTATATCTCAACGCTGCATGTCGTTCTAACTGCTGCGCTGGTGAGACCATAGAATACAGCACAATGGTAGGAACCACTCGTGGTGAGGTTTTTTATAGCGCTATAAGTTTTTTTTGTTACCGACAATCCGGAATCATCATCATATTCAGCTTCCGTCATAAAAGGTACAGTAGAACTTCGTTATAACGGACTCGGCTAAAGCGCATACCTCAATGCACCGTATACGTTATATCCGATACCATCTATCTGAAATAGATGGGGCCATCACATATCTCCACCTGCATCTCCTTGGTTGGCGGTGGGCCGTTATAACCGAGTATGCGTTATAAACGGAACTGCTTTGGTTTACTAGTAACAACATTTTTTCATGTGTCCATGACGGCGTGGAAATTGTCCCAAAACCGAGTTGCGGCTTATATGAACGAGACTTTGTTCTCGGGGCATATAATTTATATTCTTCCATCTGCAGAAGGAAACCATCCGCCGATATCTTTGGTCCTGATACCATCAGGCGCAGTACAGATCCTGAGACATTACTATTGCAATAGTGTTTTATGACATAATCTACACGAGACTATACTCCCCAATCTGTATTTAACACAGCCGTGCGGCTAAATTCATAAATTATGGAATGCATGTTTCACAGCCACTGAAAGATCAACTCCATTGGTTGAAGATTCCGGTGCGCTTGGGAAACGGTGCTGGCTCACGTTTCGGGGCAACACTGTCCTACCTATCTTCGGACTTGATTCAACCTTGATTACAATACCGTTCCCAGCTTCGGTCGAGGCATCGCAATCCAGTGCTGCTGTCCTTCCACCTTCCTGCCCTCGGGGACATCCTTTGCCCACAACAATTAGAACACCCTGCAAGAGGGGTCACCATGGAGACTTGCCAGGAGCGTTTTGAAGAACATGAAGACACACCTGTTTAGACACCAATTTATTTCACATTTAAATTTGGAATAATTAATAATAATAAAATATTAACCAGCGACCATCGTGCGGTGCGTTATAACCAGTATGCGTTATAACGTCTCTACTGTACAACATTTTTTCATGTGTCCATATATTGCCCATAATTATATGAACGCTGTGATAGCCTTTATATTAAAATCTGCAGGGGAGATGGGCATTTGGTCTGCCCATGGGCGCAGTCCAGATAGGAGTTCGATACCATTTCCGTTGACATAATCTGAATTGTTTGCATGGAGCGGTTTTGATCGTCGAGACGAAGAATTTTGAAAATTGATTTATCATGGACGTAAACAATCGCAAAGTCGAGAAATTTGCGTCATTTCCCTGCTGACATATCCCTGCTTCAATGCGTTTGGTGAAAATGCAGACACCGATGATTGATTGATTAATTGATTGATTAATTGACCATTGATTGAATGATTGATTGATTGATTGATTGAGCCTTGAAAAAGATTGATTGATTGATTGATTGATTGATTGATTGGATTGATTGTTTGATGGAGCGGTTTTGATTGATTGATTGATTGATTGATTGATTGATTGAGATGACTTCGAGAACTTTCGATGTCTGTCGTACTTACTCTGTATAGGTTTATCGATATTCATCGTCGCCCTGGTTGCCATGTTCGTTGGAATCGTCATCCTTACCGCTGGAATGGTCGTAGTACGAAGGTAAAGACCGTCGAGTGACAAAATAAGATAAATAGGCGCTATATAAATACTCTGTTGATTGATTGATTGATTGATTGATTGATTGATTGATTGATTGAAAATGCACCAATCGGCGACAAGAAACTCAATATGATAAATGGTTACACGCATAGCGCGGCGCTAACTTCCATTATACCTCTGGTCTCGAACCTTCGCCCCTCCACCCACTTTTTGAAAGGCTGGCCTAGGGAAGGTGAAGGCATGGGGATTGGATCCCCCCACTTTTTCATCCAAGTTTGGGCCTAGGGTTAGATGAATGTGAATTTTTATTAAGCAAACATTTTGAATTCATTTACGAGGGAATAGACAGCTTTAGTCAATAACAGTGTTCTAATATATGATGTGTTAACGTATGGTTGAACTTCGTTATAACAGATACTTAGCGTGTCTGTAAAATTGAGCTAGGCCCTACGTTATATATACGAGGCACGTTATATCCAATGCTATCCAATAGGGTAACCAGGGATATTTTTACACTCCCTAGGCCCCCGCTCCTCCCCCCAATTTGAGACCGACACCCCCCAAATCTCAGCTATGGGATGACTTTTTGCTTGTCAGACTTTTTGGCAGGGACCCCCAGAATTTACCGACACCACGAAATTGATAATCCTAGAAATAACCCTGAAGGTAGGACATCACACGCGTGACCATATCATTATTATGGCACGCTATAACAGAATATACGTTATAACCGAATCCGTTATATATGAGGTCTCTATGGAGTGTAGAGGACCTATACTGTAATATAGTATTAGGGTAATCAATGTTTCTTTGTGTTTCGTCGTTCTGGACTCGCAGACATTACCGCCGGCAAAATCCGGACGGGATTTCGAAGATCTACCGGATTCCGCCTTCCGGGGAGCGTCCCAGACCTCTCATGGGACCCCCCGAGTCCGGACTGGAATCGAAGCTCCAGTCAGATCGTCCGGATCTGACGAACAGTCTGTGCGAAATCGACCGCGACGGTTACACCCACATCTGGGAACGACCGCTCCCGAATCCACGGCCGGCCCAGAAGCAGCTGGCCGCCGGCGAGTCGTCCTGGATCGTCGTCGTCGGCGGCGGCGGCGAACCGGAGCAGCGTACTCCGTCCCGGGAGTCCGACGACTTCCGGATCGCCGGAATGGCACGGGATGGATATTTCGACGCGGAAGAGAATCCATCTGGCGAAAGTCTTAACGACACGAAGTATTACCAGTTGGACGTCGAGCGAGGCAGCGTTTTGTTGCCAACATGAAGGCCCATCCATCCATCCATCCATCCATCCATCCATCCCAGAGATGTCCATGGGTTGGGTTAACCCCTGGGTTGGGTTGGGTTGGATTGGTTGGGTCAGACTTTTTCATGTTAATGGTTGGTTGGGTCGGAAAATAAGTCATGGTTAAAGTTTTTAAAGATTTATACCCCAAATCACACTATACCACCCCCCCCCCCCCCCGATTCACTCCAGATTCCTTGTAGACATCGACGGGGCTTCAATCGGTGCAAATATGAAATCTCTACGACACCACAAATTTTCGCTCAAATTTCGAAAAAAAACTGGAAAAATCTGATAGTCCATGAAAAATTTTCGGGCGACCCAAAAATTCATGTCGATATTTCACCCAAATTTTCTTTTAGAACCTTCAAACACCTTGCAGTGATGTCAGTGGAGTAGAAAAATCCGCCACTTTCCACCCTATTAATGTGTCTATATTGCAAAATATAATAATGGTGGCTATACATTTCATAGATTTTCAAACCTTTGAAGCAGTCAGATATCTGATAGATATCCAAAATGCGGGTCCAGATCAATGTTCCCTCTAAGCTGCGCGCCTGCACATGACAAGAAAACGCCGCGCAGCAATTTCCAGCCGCCGCGCAGTGATTTTGAGTTTCAAAAAACACTGATTTTGTTGTGTTTTTTCTTGGGTGACATCTGTGAAACAATTCAGGTGCTCAGGCATGGAAGTGTGCCGCTCAAGCACTATACTTTTCCGCGCACACTCAGCAAAATTTAGAGGGAACATTGCCCCCGAAATCAAATTCCTGGCTACGCCCCTGAAAGGAATGGGAAAGATTTCATGCTGTCATTAACCTACTTAGTGTACCGATTTTATTTGTAGGCCTACACTTCTTGGTAACCGGATAGGGGCGTTGGGTGGGATAAAATACCTCAAGAAACGCCCAGAAGATTCTTGTTGAAATGTTTCTGCAGATATTTTCTACGTTACCTTTAACAATTAACAGTACTGGGGACCAAAACTCGTAGCCAAAGCGGAATCGGAAATATTAGTAAGTTAATTGAGTTTCGGTCTAAACACGTGGTCGAATTAACCCCTTAACTGTGTATTTAACTGTAACTCAATGTAAAATGGACGGATATATCCGAGGTTCCCGGTAAAGGGGTTAAGAAACATTAATTTTCGTCAATTTATGCGCATGCGCGAGTCTCAATGTTGATCGCAGTTTGAGAAAAATCGCATAAAACGATTATAAAGACAGCGCAGCAGTATAGCTTTCAGAGGCGGATCTAGGGGAGGGCACGGGGGTACACACATGTCCCCGGGCGCCGAGGTGATCGAGGGGGCGCCAAAATTGGATATTTGGGTAAGTGAAATGCACAATAAAGTAGAAGAAACACTTGCGAGGGACCTTTTTTTGCTCGTCAGCACTATATGAAGAGAGAGAGAGTTGAGGGGCGCCGAAAACGGTGTGAGGACCTTTTTTGCTTGTCAGTTGTTAGGGGCGCCAACGTACACTTTGTCCCCGGGCGCCGAATACCCTAGATCCGCCTCTGATAGCATTGAATAACTGCTAGACAAAGACAAAGATGCAAAGACAGCGTAGCAGTATAGCACTTAATAACTGCTGTAGTTTCTCTGTCAAATGCGTCGTTGGTGAGTATGGAGGTGACTGTAGCTATATAGCGGACATTTAAAATCCGTGTAAAAATGACTGTTCCTTGTGTTTTTTCCATAGAGTACAGACATTCACTTTAACCCCTTAACTGTGTATTTAACTGTAACTCAATGTAAAATGGACAGTTATATCTGGGGTCCCCAGTTAAGGGGTTAAGTTGGCCAAATTTCGACAGGACACGTGGTTCGAAAGTGCCGGCAAATCGAATGGTTACAAATTTCGAAAGACAGCGTGGAAGTAGAACTCAATGAATTCGAAACGGTTAATTAATATGGCACAGAATGTCCGCGTAAAAAGTGAATTGTAATCCATAATGTCATGTCAATAATACTGTTCAACAGTCAATAGTCCTTCTATTGGTTTCTGTATGGAACAATATATACAGGCATAACAGGCATTTGAAATGAAAGACCTTAGGCATATAATGAGAGTTTCTTGGACAGCAAAGAAAACGAATGAATGGGTATTGGATAAAGCAGGGGCGCAAAGAACCCTATTGGAAACAGTAGAGAAAAGAAAACTGAATTTCTGGGGACATGGCATATTTTGCGAACAAAACAGGACTGTCTAGAGAAAGAAATAAAAAGGCAGTAGGCACAATGCCAAAATCACGAAAAAGAGGTTGACCAAGAAAAAAGTGGGAAGACAACGTAAAATAAGAATGGACAGGACTCACTATAGAGCAGGCGACAAGAACAGCAGAAGACCGTAACACATGGAAGAAGGCAGCCCACAATGCAGCCAATCTTCGGAGCGAAGACGGTTAAAGACAAGACAAGACATGGAACAGTATAGGTGCATAGATATGCAAACATTTCAACGAACTGAATAAATACTCTGACGAAACGCACATTTTCGTTTGTCCCCATCTTCATTGCATCAAATCCTGCTAGAATAATCGATATACTCAGTCTCAATTTTATCCCACAGCGCTCGAAATGGGACACATCTCACTTTTAATGCGATTTATCAAATTGTGCTATATAATTATAGTACGCAGTTAGTGAAAAGGTTCTTATTGAGTCAAATAGCGTAGACTAGTATCTACAGTAGATTATAAAATCCTTAACAAGAAAATCGTTGAATTTTAGATAGAAATGGTTACATCAGTTTACTATTAGGCAGGGTGCGATTTGTGACCTGGAGCAGTGGGGGGAATATGTCGAGCTTGGGGGGATGTAGTTGTTGGAAACTGTAGCAATGGGGGTCCAGGGGATGTATTATTGATGTAGCAGTAGGGGATGCACTTGGGCATGGGGAGTCCCCACTATGCCCGCAAATCGCGCCCTGCAATTGAGCCTAATATATATTGCTATATATATTGAACACTAAATATATCATTATTATTCGCCATATACACTACTGTATATAACTTGGTTTAAAGTATATATATGCTATATAAAATCATTTTTAAAAATTGATTCAACATCGTTTAAAGTGTCAAATTTTAAAAATCATTTTTAAAAGTTGATTCAACATTGCTAGTTCTTTTAACACTATTTCAATTTTGGTAACATTTGACAACTCATTTCTCTCATTCCATAAATCAACAATGTTGGTTCCACGTGGAGGGGACGGGGGCCCTTGCCCCTATTGAAAGCCTGCCTCCAGTGTCCCCTGTTGGGGCCCTATGCTTACTATTACATACCTATCAACAAGTGGTTGGCCCCATCATTAGAAGTTGCCACCCCAACCGCCCCCCATTTGCCAAATGCTGGAGTCGCCACAGTCCAGAATTAGAAATGGTACAATTGGGGAGGCATAAACTCTCTTCACAGCCGCCCCCATGAGAGCCCCCAGCTGCTAGACAATTTTGGTTGATATTAAATTCAAATTCTCGAACTCCGGAGCATTATTACAGACTGTATGGCAACCTAAAGCCAATCACCCCACCCCATCCACCTGATTTATATAAAATATCCAACAGGGAGTGGGGTGGTGGGGTTTTGGGTACTTGCAAACTTCAAAGCCTAGTCTCCTGAAAAGTTAGAGGGGGCGGTTAGAGCCTAGCGACCTGTGTTTCCATGGTAACGAGGTCGCAAAACGGTTTCAAAATAATTGATCGATTTTCTAAACTCGACTGTTGGCCATCCTTCTGGCTTATCCCCTTAGATAGTGGCGCTATAGAAGTTGATTGATTGAATGATTGAATGCTTGATTGATTGATTGATTGATCCTTCATAACTTCTTCTTTTCAAGCGACTGCGCCATCGAGAAAGAGATGCGAGTAGACTTTAGACGCAGGAGTCACGTGACATCCCACGTGACCGGTCAATTGGGATCCGATGTGAGGCGTGACGGGCAGAATGTGCGTCCGGTTGTTTAGGATGGATATTTCGTCACTGTTTCCATCCATCCTTCCATCCATCCATCCATTCCTTGGATTGGATAGACAGGCGTTCATGCACGTTGTGCATCCTATAACGCACTGGAAAACTAAACCGTGGGAATTCGAGTATTGAATTATAATATTTTCTAATTAATTCCGGTTTAATCTCAGAAATAAAAGTCATATTTAAAGAGAGGAGGGATTTTTATTTTTTTTTAAAATATAGAACCCACTGCAACTGCTATAATGCCAAAATCGTTTCTTGT
This sequence comes from Metaphire vulgaris, assembly GCA_018105865.1. NCBI lineage: Eukaryota > Metazoa > Annelida > Clitellata > Crassiclitellata > Megascolecidae > Metaphire > Metaphire vulgaris. Next base: position 12,603,237 of record CM030861.1, read on the forward strand.
GAGAAAATGTTTGAAATCAAAAATGTCCTCTTCGCCAGCCGCTGAAGATTCACCGTTCATCTCGAAAGGACCCCATGCCCTTGAACCCTCCAAATCAGCCGATGACGTTTAACGCTTCGAAAGACCATAATAATGCGACTCCCTTTTCTAACACCGGTGGTGTTAGCGAAACTGGAGGAATTTTACCCGGGCGCAATATGAATTTAAATCGACGGAAACTGTCTTCATATGGAGAAAGTTTCGCGAGGGAAACTGGAGATAAAAAGACATCAGTTTCAGGAAAAACAGGTAAGATGACTCTAGCGCGAAAAGCATTCAGAAGCGCGGAAAGCAGGAAGAATTAATGAATTTTAAAATAAGGATTAGCTAATACTGGTTAATCCTTTCTTTCTCCTTCTTGTCTGTCTCTCTGTCTGTCTCTGTTTGTCTGTCTCGGCTTCTCTATCTTTTTGTCCTCTGTCTGTCTGTCTGCCTGTATCTGTATGTTTGTCTCTCAGTGGCGTCAATCTGTAGTAAAAGTTGTGAGGTCCATCTGTTGTTGTGCCTAACCCTAACCCTTTTAGCATAATTCTTATTAATTATTAATGTTCCAAAATACTATTATCTGATAATATCTACATGTATTATCTATCCAGTACAAAAATTTATTTAATAATCGTACAACGGTACAATATATAGTTTTATTCAGATTTTCCTGAGGGTCCAATGCCTTATGGACCCTCTCACAGCCAAATTTGTGTGAGGGTCCGGACCCCAGGACCCTCACGGGATAGACGCCTGTGCGGATTATAGACTGACGCAGTCTGTCTCTTTAGATTTTTAAAAATCCACAATAGAAAAATATTCGGTGGCAAAATAACCGAGATCCGACTCTGACTGACTGACTGACTGACTGACTGACTGAATGAATGAATGAATGAATGAACAATGGCGTGACCAGGATTTCAGAACAGGGGCCATTTCAATTTTTTTCGGCCAAAAAGTCTTGACGAGCAAAAGAAAAATCATGTCTCTGAAACGATTTAAAGTCTTCTGTTTTTTGTGCATTTTTCCTAGATCTAGTACCCCCTCCAAATTATTCACCGGTTTTGGACGAATCTCACGACCGGTCCCGACCCGAATAGGGGGACCCGGGCCCCCTCTATCCCCCTCCGTGACTACGCCAGTGTAAATGTATTGTCGGACTATAGGCCTAGTGTATAGTGAATGTTTAATATTGTGCATGTGTCTCTGTTGAATTTCATCGAAACATTTTCACAACGTCCGATTTAGATCCGGTCTTAGAAAGACCGGAAACAAGAAGAGCTCCCAGAGCCAAGAACCAGAAAGAACAGGATACGCTCAAAGAAAACTGCACAGGAACCGCGAAAAACCCAGAAATGTCGTCTTCTCCACTTCACCGCCACTCTTCGCCGCTTTCCTCAGAGCGGGAAGATAAAGAAATAGAAGAAACAGGTAGACTTAACCATGATGATGATGATGATGATGATGATGATGATTATGATAATGATGATGATGATGATGATGGAAATTCCCAAAGCAATCTTCGGTCAAGCAACCACGCGAACATAGACAACGAGAGGGGGAGGAGAGAGGGAGAGAAAGAGAGAAGAGAAGAAGGAGTTCACGAGAATATTGTGGAGAGGATGGTTTTGAACAGGGAAAAGTTCGGTTTTTTGGCGATCACGTGACGAAAGCTGAAGAAAACGGGAACGAGGTTCGGTCGCTGGACATGTGGCGAATGTATGAGATGCGATGGTCGGATAGAGGGTCGTGTCGACCCTCGTATGGTCGCGGGGGGTTCGACCATTCTCTCAAGCGCCTTTCGGTCGCTCCTTCCATTCCGCTTTCCTTCTGCCCCGTGGTCCTCCGCTCCTCCTCCGCCCTTCCCCCGCCGCCGAAACCGCGCCGGCTCGCGTCCATTTCCGGTCACGTGACGTCGTCATTTCCGGTGCAGTCCATCCACCTGGAAAGGTCGACCGTCTTTACCGTCAGCTCGTCTTTGCCCGAAGACGGTTTCTTTCCACCGTTCCACCGCCACCACCACCTCCACCATCCTTCCAGCTCCGCGTGTCACTTCCACGAGTTTCTCGGTCAGCCGTGCTCCTTCAAGCGGGAGGAATTCTTCCACCATCACCACTACCACCACAACCACCAGGCACCGTCAAGGTCGACTTTTCCATGTTCCGCCGTCCTGAGGGATCGCCGGTCGGTCGTCGTGCCGCCGGAAGTTCGCCGTTTCCAGGAAGAAACCGGAAATGGAATTCTGTCCGACGCTGCCGCCAAGAACTGGAAAACGGAACTGGAACTAGGGCAAGTGCGGGCGTCCTACCACCGAGGTCAGTTTTCCAACTGGCTCGTCGACTGTCCATTCGACGACTCCAGGGATGGAAGAAGCAAGACGGTCGAAGGCCAGAGGAGTGACCTCGAGAAGTTCAAGGACACGGAAGAAGGACACGACGGAGGTGGGCGCCCTTCCATGCCGTTCCACAAGGCGACCGTCCAGAGCAGCAGGAGAGGCGCTTCACCTGCAAGCACTGCGACAAGCTGTACACGTCGCTCGGGGCCCTCAAGATGCACATCCGGACGCACACGCTGCCCTGCAAGTGCGTCCTCTGCGGGAAGGCGTTCTCGCGGCCGTGGCTGCTGCAGGGACACGTCCGAACCCACACCGGCGAGAAGCCCTTCCGCTGTCCCCAGTGCGGTCGGGCGTTCGCCGACCGGTCCAACCTCCGCGCGCACCTGCAGACGCACGCGCGCTTCAAGAAGTACTGCTGTCCCGGCTGTCCGAAGACGTTCTCGCGGCTCTCGCTGCTGCTGAAGCACCAGGAAAACTGCACGCGTTGCGGTAACTTCCGTCGCGTCGACGCAGCGATGACGTACGAATAGTCTGAGTCTGCTACGAACGGTTGCCATGACGACGGAATCGAGATTTTTTCTCTCTCAAAAACGCCTGTAACTGAAAACCCGGATGTATGTAAAGTCATTGATGCCATGGCAACGCCGCAAGGTTATAGGCTAACGCTCTAAATGCGACGCTGATATTGGTCGTAATAGTAGATCGATATCGATAGTATATCGATGATCGATATTGGTCGTAATAGTAGAAATATAGTTTGAATTGAACGAAAATGTGATCTTGTTCTCAATGAATTTTTGTGGGGTGGGGGTGGGGTGGGGTCACTGGGGTGGGGGTAAAAGAATTTGGGAGTTTTAATTGCCCTATCCTTCCCCACACCCCGTATTCAGAGTCTAAAACTGCTGGGACTGAAAAACGCCAATCTGCTGTAGAAATTTCTCAGCCACATCAAGCCACTGTTTCACCCTACAGTTAGGAGCCCGACGGTGGCATAATTTCTTCAAACCAATCGGGGTCAGGGCCCTTTTCCCACCCCCGAAAAATGTGCCAACGCAGAAAGAGGCAGAATTTGAAAGCATTAGTGATTTGTGCAACATTCAAAAGCCTAAAGTCAGTAAGTCGCGTGTCAGTTGCAAATTGGGCAAATTGTGGCGATACATAATACTGTAATGTATGCAAACGTTTGCGAATTAATATTTCGATCAAAAATTATTATTAACGCCTGGACTTTTTTTTTTTCGATTGAAGACGAATTTCTGAAATGGAATTATTTCCCGTCTAACGTGATATACTCTTTCCCTAGAGATCTTCTTTTCCTGTCGGGGAATTGAATTGGATTTGAACTCTATGGTACGGGAACTTTCCGTCACTGTCACGACTCGCCCCTCTCTCCCCACTCCCGACAGGACAGGACAGTTCCAGTCTCGTTGTAGTCATCATCGTTAACATCATCATCATCAACAACAACAACGACGACGACAACGACAACATCATCACTGCGTTTATTACAAGACATTCTGATGTCGTTACTTCGTGGCGTTCCCGGGTAATCACGTGACTGTTGCGGGGGCGGGGCAGTGATCCATGCTGGGGGGTAGAATTCCTCTGGGAGATACCAAACATGAGAGTGATAATTTTGGGGGCGGGAGGGGGCGAAAACCGGGGAAGAAATGACAAGATGGGGATTGGAGAAGTGGGGTGGAATTGGGTGGGGGTGGCGGTGGGGTGGGGGAATGTGCAGTCATTTCATCAAGTGTACTGCAGGACTCTCGTCCGATCGATGGCGATTTGCATAAAGCAATCCAATCATGCGTGATCCCGTGTCAAGTGGAACGCATCGGAACCGGTGCTAGGAATTGTGGGACAGAACTGATGAAGCTCCAGCACAGAGGCCGAGGTCGAGCAGAGAGAAGGCGCCGAATGAATAGGCCCTACCATAGACAACTAATAATAATAATAATAATAATAATAATAATAATAATAATAATAATAATAATAATAATAATAATAATAATAATAATAATTGCTACTACTACTACTGCTACTGCTACTACTGCTGCTGCTACTACTACTACTACTACTACTACTACTACTGCTACTACTACTACTACTACTACTACTACTACTACTACTACCTACTACTGCTACTGCTACTACTGCTACTAATAATAATACTACTACTACTACTACTACTGCTACTAACTACTACTACTGCTACTACTACTACTACTACTACTACTACTACTACTACTACTACTAACTACTACTACTACTACTACTACTACTACTACTACTACTACTACTACTACTACTACTACTACTACTAATATTATTACTACTAATACCAATAATAATAATAATTATTATAATAATTATAATATTTTAATTGGTCTAGGAGGCCGAGTAAATCTGTGTGAAATCCACTGTAAATTGAATAAACTTGAATGGAAAATTGGGGATAGCACCCGCGTGCCATCCCCTTTCCCTTCCTCTGGTATCCTCTCTAAAAGTGGGGGCTCGAGCCTGGCGGTGCCTAATAGAAGTCGACGCCTGTGGATGATAAACCTCGTGAAAGTTTCTCTCTCTACTTCGGATGCTGAAGACGTCAGTTCCAAAGAGCTCTGCGGATTGATTTCCGAATAGATCCGCCTCGAGATATTCTGGCTCCGCCCCTGATCCTCCATCGATTGTTCCCGCTGGGTGCGCCCTGGCAGTGTGTGTGTGCGTGTGTGAGTGTGCAACGACACAACAACTTGACCTCATCCCAGCGAAGGTCTGCATCTAATGCAATTTGCTTCTTCTTCTTCTTCTTCTTCTTCTTTCTTCTTCTTCTTCTTCTTCTTCTTCTTCTTCTTCTTTTCTTCTTCTTCTTCTTCTTCTTCTTCTTCTTCTTCTTCTTCTTCTTCTTATTCTTCTGGCGACAAACAGACAGTCTGAGACAGACAAACAGACAGTCTGAGACAGACAGACAGACAGACAGACAGACAGACAGACAGGCAAACAGACAGACAGACAGACAGACAGACAGAGAAAGGACACAGTCTTTTTGACGCTGCCTATTATAGCGCCACTTGTCTATTGGTCACTGACAACTGTGATTGACGGACAGAATGCATCCTGATTGTCGTTTGACGGACAAGGACCCTTGCGTCGCCTCTTGACGCGGCCCATCGACGTCCCGGGCGGGGCGGGGCGGGACAGGGAGCGGCGAGGGGCCGAGTCCCGGCGACCACGGTCGGGAACAATGCCATGGACTCTGAAGAAGATGATGATGATGCTCTGGATGCGTGTTATTGCTGGTTCCGACGACGTCCAAGTGTGTCCTTTTAAACGATCCGGTATCAAAGCTTTGAAATCCATGGCAGCTAATCCAATGCCACAGATAGAGTGATATAGAGAAAGGCAGACAGACAGACAGACAGAAACAGAGAAAGATACAGGGACAGAGTCACAAAGACAAAGGACGAGAGAGAGAGAGTGATGGAGATGAAAATGGAAAGAAAAAGAGCAAAATTGAACAGAGAGAGAGAGAGAGAGAGAGAGAGAGAGAGAGAGAGAGAGAGAGAGAGAGAGAGAGAGATAGAGATAGAGAGTTTCTGAATAGTGTCAGTTACTGGATTTCCCTATTTCGCTGGAAGTGGACATGGACATAATGGAGTCTTCGCACAGTTATTAGGCCCACTAATGTCTCGTCCCGTTTGAAAACTACTCGAAGCCTCAATCACAATCTAATGCGTACTTTAGTCTAACGCAGATTTTACATGGACTAAGAATTGTGTAAAATATCAAACATCCATTGATTTGGAAATCTTAGACGAAACTGTAGTAGCTCAATAATTTCTAGATAAAGACAAAGAAACCCAAGAAACCCCAAAACTCACGCACACACACACACACATGTACCTTTATATACAGTGGCGTCCCTCAGAAATGTTTCCATGGGGCAAAACACAATGGTCACGGAGTTAATTGTGTTTTGTTGTCTAGAAAACCTGTTCTACAATGAACCACATAATATCATAATTATTCATCAATTTAGGCCTGCATACATTTATGCGCATGGGCGTAGCTAGGGGGTGCAAGGGGTGCAATTGCACCCCCCAAGATGTCAAGTGTAAAAAAATTGAGGCCATTATTTGGGCACTAGCATTGCAATGTACAATGAAATTCTTTCTTAACTAGAACCCGTCAAAAATGACGGGGGGGAAGAATCTGTTTTACCACCCGATTGTGTGCAAAAAAATTGTCCTTAACTCGGCCATTAACGCCCATTTGAATGTTCTGCACTCAACGGCGATTGGCAGAGTCGTACGACGTGCAGTTCTTGATTCAACTGTATGAAATTCTTCAATCTCTGCATGGATGTCATCTAATCTCCTCGATCTCAACCCATCTAAGACAACCGGACAAAAACAACTCAAAAAACGGGGACAATCCTAAACTAGTTTTGGCTCCTGACACCACAATAATCCCTGTTCCAACTGCTAGAAATCTGTTTTGACTCTTTTCTAAACTTCGAATCACAAATCTCCCAACTTTCAAAAGCCTGCTTTATTCATATTCGTGACCTTCCTTGTCTTGATATTAAGACTGCGTCCACAATCGCCACCTCTATAGTCCACTCCAAATTAAATACATCAACAAATAGCATTTTCGCGCTGTTACTAATTAATTTATTGTCACCCATACTAAAATCATTACATTGGCTTAAAATAACAGAACGTATCCAATATAAGATAATAACACTTTGCTCTTCAGTCATCAAAACCTGAGTTAACCCCTCAGCCCATTCGTCATCTCATCTCACTCTGAAAATGTTCCCTGAAACTGCACCTGAACTCTGGAACTCGATCCCAGCTTCCCTTCGTCAATAAAATCTGATTATTTCCTAAATGATCTGGCAGTAACAACCCCACTGCCCGAACGACGTGCAGCTATTTTAAGCTTGATTCAGTTGCACTGTTGTGCTGCTTTCCAAGGCGCTATAAACAGAGATTTTACTTTAAAAACCACGCTGCCTAGCCCAGCTCCGCGCCACGTAGTAATTATGTACGTTAAAAGCGCGCCACTTCCTCAAGCTCCGCCCACCAACGCATCGCGACTCTGTACACATTATGTACGCATTATTTTTACAAATGAAAACGCTCGTGAAAGCTTTCCACTGCAAACAGCTTTGTCAGCAGATTGTACATCAGATCCCAAAGCCATTGTGTCACTGCCAAGTTGTGGTGGCGACGTAAATGACAAGTTTTTTTTCAACAGGCCGCCCAATGAGCAATAGATATAGGTCGTGTTAGGCCTGTAAATAAACTCAAGAACAGGGAAAGTGTTGCAGAATTAGAAATTAGACAGCGTCTTGAGTGCCATCACTGTCATAATATAGCCAAATTGAATCAAGTTTGCTCGAGTCTATTATAGATATACTGCATATGCATGTCCATTTCTTAGATATAAGAATTGCACCCCCCCCCCAAAAAAAAAAAAATCTAGCTACGCCACTGGTTCTGCGAGATATTCAACAGAGCGTTCATTGTTCATTGACTTTGGCCCTTGCTCTGTTACGGCGCTATATAAATAGTCATGAACAATAACAATAACAATTTAGTTGGTTTCTCTCTTTCCTGTACAGTCCTTGATGCTATAGTGTGTAGAATGAAATAGATGGGTGGGGTCCTGTTTCACGTTATGTGGAGAAAAATACAGGAGGCCATCATTGAAAATTCTTTAAAGATTTACATCGGGAAATCTGTTTCTTTTCGTGAGAAAATCTGTTTGATTTGAGGACATTTTTTACATATCTATGCAATCACAGTTTCATAGTCTTCCATTGGGTTATGCTACAGTAAACGTATACATAGAAACATTGAATATATTAATACAGTTTTAAAATGCTCAATTGCACAGTTTTTAGATAAAGTTGAGGTTCTCTATTATTTCACTTGTGTATGAGTAGTGTCTTAGTGTGAAAATATTGGTTAAAAGTCAAAATATGGTTAGTTAAAAAGTAGAACTACACGGTAAAGGAGCGAGTGCCCCCCTGTGTGGGTGCCCTTGTCCATATTTATCATTTGCCTTTTTAGACAATGACTGGGTCTTTGTTAGTTACGAAACTTATGACAATGATTCTTGGAATATTTGACTTTATGCTCGTTTGCAAAACCAGTTTAATTTCTTGTATTTGTTATTTTTTGGGAAGAAAAACAATTGTATTTCATTTAATCGCTGGACTAAGGAAAATATCCGAGAGATGTTTCGAAGTTGATCTGCTTCGTTTCGGGTGCGTTTTTGTGGCATTCGGCGCCGTGTTCTTGTTCCCTTTCTTCGCTCTGGACGTGCCGGAGCAGGGCCGCGATTTCCGCCTCCTTCTTCTGCGCCTGGAGCAGGCTCTCCTTGCCCGTCGATCGCCCCTCCAAAGACCCCAACCCGCCCATCATTGGACGCCCGACCACACCCGACTGGGCCTCCTCCTCCTCCGGCGGGGAAAGGGCCGGGAGAAGGTTGGCAGTCGCCGTTCTCCAGTTGCCCCCATCCGTCTCCCTCTGCTTCGCCTGCTTCGCCCGATGCCGCCTGCTGCCTCGCGGGGCCTGTCTGTCCCCACCACCCCAATTCGGCAACAACTGGCGGCGCCAGGACGTACGCCCGGTACCCCGCAGCCTCATGCCCACCCTCTGGAACTCGTGGGAGGGGTAGGTGGCCTCCTGCTGCGGCGCCGGGCGGCGGGGGGCACGAATCGCCGGCACCCTCTGTATGTTCCTCGGACGCTTGGGGCAGCTGCTGGAGATGCCCTGCGCCGGGGGCAGGACCCTCACCCCCTGGACCTTCCGCGGCTGTACCATGGCCACCGGTTTCAACCTGGAGCGATGGTCCGTGGAAAGGAAGAAGCTGTTGGAACGCCGGATTTCCAGTTTTCCGTCGAAAAGTTCGCGTACAGTCGCCCTCTGAAGACTGCCGTCGGTCAGTTCCGGAGCGCTGCTGTCATCCAACGCATCTTCACTCCCTTCGAACTGTCTTCTGTCAAGCAATCCAACGCGAAATATATAGCGCCAATTTGAAAAAAAATTGCTTTTTACGAAATTATCAGTATGTGAGGATTTAGATTTTTATTATATATTATTTCAATATTTCGTTTTTATATCGTCATTTTATCATTAAATCTCTGTAATAAGAGAAAACGGAAATGTAATTTATGAAATAAGTTTGCCGAATATTCGAAATTTATCAAACAATTTTACGAATTTATTGAAAAGAAAAGATCAAAAATGTTCATAATTTCATCGAATTTTATCACTATTTAAAATTAAATACTAAAGACCTTTCACTCGGTCACACAGGTACAAGAAATATTCTTGTTCTGGCTTCTTTCTGGTTTTAATAAGTTATTAAGACATTTAATGTTAAACTAATATAATAATATTTGGTTGATGCATCTGGTGCATTATTAAGTGGCGCTATAGAAGTTTAAGATCAGATTATGCTCATCAATTGTTAACCCCTTAACTGGGTGCCCCGAGTAACGCTCGTCCATTTGACATTGAGTTACAAATAGTTGCCCAGTTAAGGGGTTAATGCTTCGATTCGGAAAACCCAATCAGGCAAAGCGGTACTCATGATTATACTTCGCAACTAACTTAGCAATACAAAGTAGCCTACTAGTGTGCAACTGCCATTTAATGCTACTTAATGCTACTTTAATGCTACCCCTCCCCAAACACAGGTAAGGACGAAAACGATATTATAATTAAAAGTGGCGCCCGTATGAATTTTGAAGAAAAAAATTGTGGTTGGGGTTGGAGGAGAAGGGGAGGGAGAGATAGCGACAACACCAGTCGTTTTAGTAGGGTGTCAATTGACAATCGAATAGGGGAGAGGGGTCATTGCCTAATTATTTTTGGAAGGGGGCATGACAGGATAGTCCGCCACTGAAGTTAGCTTACCTCTGCGTTGTTGTTGTTGTTGCTGGGCGTTGCATCTGCTCGGTCTCGTTGTCCGACGACGACAACCGTTGTCGTTGTCGTCATGGCAACCGTCGTCGTCGTCGTCATCATCTTTGTTTCTTTTCGAATACGATGACGTCATCGATCGTTGGAACCTCTCTTCCGGTTTCGTTTTTCCGTCGTTCTCGGAAACACCGACGGCGACGAAATGCCTCGGATACCGACTTCCGGTCTCGACGACGGATTTTTCCGCTCTCCATCCGCGCCTGTCGCCCCCCAATAATCCCAATCCGTTTCCGGTTGTTGTTCTCCGTCGGTCCCTTCCTCCTCCTCCTCCTCCTCCTCCTCGGTCGACTCCTTTGCGGTCCCGTTTGGCGTCTCCTTCGATCTTCGCCGGTTCTTCTTTGATCGCGCCGCGGCCGCCTTCGTCTCCGGAAAGCTTCCCGCGCAGTTCCCGGATCAGCACCTTCTCCAGGTTCTCGCGAAGTCTGGTCTCGAGGGCGCTCGAACCAACGGAGGTCCCCGGACTGTCCCTTGCGTAGACCCCGAGACCATTTCGCGAGGACCCATCGTGTTCACTGCACGAGGCGCAGCTCTTACTCTATCCCGTGCGATTTGACGACATGGCAGATTCTGACCTCTCTCCATATCAGCAAGTCGATTTCCGGCGAAGTCTTTGCTTCCTCTGCCCGGTGCGATTGGGCTCTTGTCTGACGAATCGGCGGTTAGAATCTGATCACAGAACGATCTGTCAGCCGCGTTTTCATTCCTCCGAGCCTCGTTTTCATTCCTCCGAGCCTCGTTTTCATTCCTCCGAGCCTCGTTTTCATTCCTCCGAGCCTCGACGCCCGCCGGAAGTGGCCGATCTCGCCGTATTATCGCCCTCGGCGCTGACGTCATTTCCCGCCGCGCCTTCGGCCTCGCCATCGTTTTGGAGTCCGTTTTGGATTTCCGAGGGCTTGTCCGGGATTTTAGACGCGACTATATTATTCTGATGATCCGTCTTGTTGAAATCTGGCACAACCCCCAACATTTCACCCTCCCGACTGGCGTCCGATTCGCCGACCGCTCCCTCTGGCGACGGTCGTTTGTCCACCTCTTCCTCTCCCTCCTCTTTCGTGAAGTCCGGAAGTCCGGGTCTTCTCGGTTTTGGACAGGTCGCCATGGTAACAGCAACAACGTCATCTCTCCGGTTCTGACCGGTTTCCGGTTGGGCGGAGTCACTAATTGATGTAGCGCCTTCAGTCCCCGTATTCGTCGACTCGTTCTGCGCCTTCGGTTGCTTCGATTTCTCGGCCTCGGTTGTCTTGGAGTCGTCGATCTCGGTCAGTTTGCACCGTCATTTCTATAGCGCTGATAGACGCCGCTGTCGCCTTGGTCACGCTGTGCTTTCCCAGAGGGGGCAATAGACTGTATCCCTGCCCCATTCTGTCGTCGTCGTCGTCTATCAGTCTGCTATCCTGCCTCTCTTGCTCGCCCAACAAGCGACTTTAAAACTAGCGATGTTCTATATGTTTACCGTAGAAGATATATGCATATATCTATGCAGTATAGACAGACAGCAGTGCATAGAATTAATTAAAAGTTCATCGTCTACTTCTGTGGAAGATTACCATGCAGTGCTATCGTTTAACAACAAACTACTGGACATCCATCAGATGTTTGGGTCTGAAAAAATTTGGGAGGGTGAGAGGGAGAGGGTGGCTAGCGCGGCTGCAGTCGAAGCGTGTCACACCGTTGCCATGACAGCAACATCTGTCTCGACCAGGTGTTGCTCGAACGGTCAGCAGATTTCAACACGACGGGCCTACCTGCCTACCTGCCGACAGGTATTTCGCATATTTGGACGTTGTATAGTGGCGAAAAACGACGCGTCTGTCATACACGTGTCAGGATGACGTCAGACGTATGTCACGCGTGACGCCTGCTGCGCATGACGCCTGCCCAGTCAATCGGTCGGACACGTGGTGTCATTACTAAAGAGTGACAGCGTCGCAGTGTTTTATCTGGACTCCAGGCCTTGGGGGGAGGGATTGAGGTTTTCGGGGGGGGTAATCGACTTGGCTGGAGGGGAAAAGACACGGTTTAAAGCAAAATTTGTGTAAGTGCTGAGTTTTGTGGGGGGGAATTTTGAGGCTTGGGGATGAATATCCCTCTAACAGGGCTGGATAAAACACTGCAGCGTTGGGAAATTTTTGTGGCGTCAACATAATATTCGAATTAGGCCTTAAAAAATTAACGACTAGAAATGTTAGCGAAAATTCTGTTTATGTGTAATTATTAACAGAATGATAGAACGTCAACAATGAAATCATTGAAAGGACGAATACATTCGACGACAGCTTATAGGAGTTTGTCATCGTGCTATTTAAGAAAAACGATTATCCAAAATTAATAATCAGACAAAGTTAATATTAGGATAGACTGAGATATCAGTCTGATATCAAGGCTTGGATTACTCACTAGTCACTGGCAATTTAACAATGAACTCACTGGCAGTTTTTGGTCTGAAAATGTAGTAGTAGTAGTAGTAGTAGTAGTAGTAATAATAATAATAATAATAATAATAATAATAGTAGTAGTAGTAGTAGTAGTAGTAGTAGTAGTAGTAGTAGTACAGTAGTAGTAGTAGTAGTAGTAGTAGTAATAATAATAATAATAATAATAATAGTAGTAGTAGTAGTAGTAGTAATAATAATAATAATAATAATAATAATAGTAGTAGTAGTAGTAGTAGTAGTAGTAGTAGTAGTAGTAGTAGCAGTGGCGGCTCTAGGATTTGGCAAGTGGGGGCGTTGGGGGCAACTTCTAATCATGGGGGCCAACCATTTGTTGTTTAATGTATGTAGCATTAAGTATAGGGTCCCAACTGGGGCCACTGGGGGCAGGCTCTCAATAGGGGGCACAGGCCCCTGGCTGGTGGAGCCGCCACTGAGTAGTAGTAGTAGTAGTAGTAGTAGTAGTAGGTAGTAGTAGTAGTAGTAGCAGGGGGTAGCGACGGGGGGCATATCGGTATATATTCCCCCTAAAATCAGTATACCACAAAATTTTCAATGTCTTTTATTAAGATTTTCAAAGTCTTTAAGATTTATACCTCAAAATCACATTGTACCCTCTCCCCTCAAATCAAATTCCTGGCTACGCCCCTGAGTAGTAGTGGTGATGGATGGTCGATTAGATGTGTGGTGTTGGTTATTTCTCGCCTCCACTGCCGATGGAAAATCGAGCACTCGTCTTAATCCTAACATTTCCGTTGGTCATTGGTCAGTGTTTATTCTAGGCATTCTTAGGGGGGGAATTCCCCCCCGCCCCAAAGTTTGAAAATTCCCCCCAAATTTTTTTAGATGTTGGCTGGGGGAATGGAAATCCCCCCTAACGTGTGGAAACTCAAACCTTGTCCCCCCAAACATTTCAAAATCCCCCCAATGTCAAGGGGGCTAGAATAAATACTGGTCATTGGTGATGAGTGGGTGAGTAGGGAGGAGGAGGAGGGGGTCCGTTGAATTCGTCGTCTGTCGTGGATGCCTGATTGACCTCGCCCTGCCGGGAGTTTCTCTGGCCGGTGGTGACACCTAGCGAATGGTACTGAAGCTGATCCCGTGGCGACACCTTGCGAACGATTCCTTCGTAACGCCTGAGTATCCGCTCGTTTTCCGTGGGCGGGCCGTTCGCGTGCAGCACGACGATCATTGGCGGTTCCGGGTCACGTGGTATGATCACGCGGTCGCTGTCGTCGGGGTACTTGAGGGAGTGGAAGAACTTGCAGCAGAGGCAGACGATGGCGAAGAGGACGAAGAAGAGGCTGAAGAAGCTGAGGGCGGACCAGTACCACTCCTGGTGACTCCAGTGGTACCACCTGCAGATTGCACAACACAGTTGGTATAATTATTAGAGTGAGGTCATTTTAGACAGGGGTCGTCCATAAAGTACGTCACGCTAATATTTTGGGCAGTTTTTGACACCCTCCTCCCCAGGCACAAACTGTCACAAATCTCGGACCCCACCCCCTTAAGTAGCGAGTTGGCTTAGGTTTTAAGAAATTTACATACTTGCAATCCTCCATGCTAGACGGCCAGGACCATCTTTAGAATTTTGGGCGCCCTAGGCAGATTTAAAGATTTTCATTTTCCCGCCCAAAATCACATACGAAAAAGTCTGACCAAAAAAAGCTCTCCTCCCCTAAATAACATCCCTGTTTTATTTCGCCCCTGCAAAATTTTTCGCCCCTAGGCAGTGCCTGATGGTTAAGGTGGATTAGATGTGACGTGTATTAGATTGATTAGTGTTTTATCTAATTTAGTTGGCAATAAATTGCTGCCGGCATGGCAAAATCACCGAAGTGGTCACTCTGTTCCAGAAAGTTTGGGGAACCTGAGTTATAGTACTTTTAGAAAATTAATCTTATTTCGTCAAGTGTTTATTTTGCTCTGAAACTCCAACAACAATAAGCCAATAAATAATAATAATAATAATAATAATAATAATAATAATAATAATAATAATAATAATAATAATAATAATAATAATAATAATAATAATAATAATAATAATAATAATATACAATTATACCCAGTCGTAAACACAGCCGTTGAGCGATTTTGTCATATTCATAGGATTTCTAAGACGCGTAAGAAAGGTGTGTTCCTGGCAAAACCTTAGAAGGATAATTTTCAAGAAATTTCCATATCTATTTCTCTCCTTTTGTCTTATTTGGCAAAAATATTAATAATTCTGCAGAATATATTTGCCATGTTTTCCTTTAGAATTGAATCAGAGCTTTTGTTTTGCCATTTATTCAAATGTTAGAAGATTCCTTTCAACCAACGTTCGCCAGATGGCGCAATGCATTTTTGGGATATTACATTTTATTATTGGGGTCGTGAGTCGTGACACGTTACAAAACCGCTGAAGTGGACCGCTGTTGCAAAATGTTTGAGAAATTTGAGAAACCTCGCCTTGAAGTACGCAGTACCACTCCGTTGGGTTTCGAGTGGGGTTACTAAGCCATACAATCAGACAACAACAAAAACAACAACAACAACAACAGAAAAAGTTAAAGGTCTTAGCAATCAGGGTGCGATTTATGACCTGGAGCAGTGGGGGGATATGACGAGCTTGGGGGATGTAGTTGTTGGAAAATGTAGCAGTGGGGGGATGTAGTGGTGGGGGTATGTAGCAGTAGGGGGATGTAGTTGGGCAGTGGAAGGGGGAGATTCCCCCCTTTCCCCATACAAATCGCGCCCTGTTAGCAACAATCGCCATATGTGTCTTCTTGGGGTGCGCGCATTACTGAAATGCCAAGTGCGTTACTAAAATGGCGCTATAGAAGCAAACTAATGCAGGCAGTGGGGTCCCTGGGGGGGTTGGTACGTCACGGGCGGCACCGCCCAGGAGGGGTTGCAAGTTCAAAATTTGCACCCAAGAAAGCAAGAGAATCGTGTTGTATTACTGCATCTTGTAGCAATCTCTTGCTATTTATGGCGTATTAACCCTTTGGCGCCACCGATTTGTGTTACCCATTGTCTGCGAAACCGGAATACCGGTTTCACGCGTCCATAGGGTTAACGTGAACAATACCTATTTTATTTTATTTTATTGGTTTTAAATTGACGCAAATCAAAGCTAATAACCACTGTATTGACTTTATTAATTTATACTTTCCATCTAAAGATGTTGATCACATTTATTGATGAGCAATTAGAACAACGAAGAGTTGGGATAGGGGAGGGGAGGGGGAGGGGGCAGCGCCTGGGATTGGGCCGGTCAGTGGCGTAGCCAGGATTTCCGGAATGGGGGCTGGTTTTTTTCATGACCGACTTCGAAAAATCTTGACAGGCAAAAAGGTCGTACTCATCTTTCCTCTTGTACTTTTTCCCTTTCAGATGTGCTGACAAGCAAAAATGTCGTCTTTTATATTCTATAGCACCTTACCAGTTAGAAATTATTTAGGGTCGCCAGCCAAGAAAGGTTAGACCCCAAAACTGCGTCCAAAAATAAAAATGTATGGAATCACATTTTTTAAAATTTCGTCGGCATCCAAGGGGGGAGTTAACTGGCAAAACCCCCTTGGCTTACTCCACTGGGGCGGTACCTATGACATTCCTCAGGGCGTTGCATTTTTGGAAAATTGATAAGTATTAGATCTTACCAATCGGCCATAACGATGAAGTTTCACTAAGATTTGCAGTGTCAGTCTCCCGCCTCCATCCACTGTATTTAAAGAAAGATGTTATTGATTCAAGGTGTCCAAAATTACGTCAATTATTATATCGATAATAGGCTATCAAGGTGTCCTATTATACGAAGGTGTCCAAAATTCACTGGGGTGGGGTGGGGGGCTTCTTAGGTCACATTCTTAGCCTAAAATTTCCATCAAATTAAATCCCCATTTCCCCATTGTTGTGTGACTTGGGTCACAGTTCAACCCTAACATTTTAATCAAATTCTTTTCCCCCTATTGTTGGATCACGGGTTCACCCAAAAATTTTAATCATATCCATTTTTAGGTCGCAGTTTTACCCTAAAATTCTAATATAACCTCTTTTCCCCCAATTCACAAATCAACCTCAACGGCCAGAACGAAGTTACCGTCTATACCAGAAGACATCTACAAAATCGCAAGATAACGACAATATATCAGGTCTACCGTGGCGCCATAGAAGCGCCTTCATAATACTTCGGTTAAACTACTCTACTCGGAGACCAAATTGTCTTTCCTACCGAAGCGTCGCATGAGAGAGACAAGACGCTGTCTTTTTTTGGTCTTCTTCTACTGTCTCGATTAAGCTGCACAGCGATTGGTACGCGTATATATAATTACCGTGTACGTAACGATTTTGTGCGCCCAGCATTGCTCTGTTTAGAGCGCTATCTATGCGCGCAATTAAAACGCTGAAGATTCGTAATCGGACGACGCGCGCCGAACCCGCGGCCTGTGGCCGTGCAGAAAATCGATGCAATTCCTTGAAAATATGACCTAGATTTGATTATTTTCGCCGATTTGATCGTGCTCCAGTGGGCAACGTGGCAGTACAGAAGAACGCCACGCTGTAATGACAGTCCCTAGGGACGTAGCCAGGAATTTGATTTTTTTTTTTGGGGGGGGTATAAATATTTTAGGAGGGGAGTACAAATCTTAACTACCCGGTATTAACCACATAAACCATATAAATCACATGGAAAACAGACTGATTTTCGGGGTATATATACCGATAAAGGTATACATGATCAGGTAGGCAATAGTCAACATCCGAAGGGCAGTGAGGCTAGGTTGTTACAGCTATGGAGGAAATGATTTCAGAAAAGGAAGGATTTAGGCTTAGACCTGAAGACTTGAGGATACAATGCAGGAATTAGTATAGGAAATGAGGATTTATATTTTATTGTTTGAAAGTGTCCAAGTCTGCGGAGGGAAGCTGGGATCGAGTTCAGAAGTCCAGGTGCGGCGTATGAGAAGGCACGGTTGCAAATTTTCAGAGGGATGACTGATTCAGCGGACGTGACAGAGTGAGATGACGCGGTGAACGTCTGGGGTCACGACGGTCCCTGGACCCTCACGTCTCGAGCTAAACGTACTTTATGGATTGCCCCCATTTCGTTCCACCGTTCGAAGACGCCTTCGTTGCCATTAGCAACGGGTACGTCTTTTAGGCCAACGTTCTATTTCTGAGAGTTTATTTTTTAAAGGTTTTTTTTTTTCTGCAGCGCAATAGAGAGATGGTAATGACGCCCCCGGCCCGAGGATTTCGACGCCATCCCCTTTATTTGGCGCCAGAAGGAAGGGGGTCGATTTTCCAGCGGACGATTATCTGAAATTCTGAGACAACAGGTGTCTTAGTTGCAGACGATCGAATGACCGCTTGTCGTATGGCGTCGATTGGACGGAGGTCGGTTGTCAAATCGGGGGTTTTCCATTTCTCTGGTAACGGTTCGCAGAGTTTCGTTTCCTCGAATCTCGTCTATTTTTAACGACGCGTCTCCTTCTTTTCCACGGAATCTCTGAAACCTCAGTTTATTTAAAAACTGTCGTGTTTTTACCACTCGGTCAGTCTTTTTACTAAAGTCTAAATTATTTCCTGAAACAATTAGGAGAAAGAACTTTATGAGAGAGAGAGAGAGAGAGAGAGAGAGAGAGACAGAGAGAGAGACAGAGAGACAGAGACAGAGACAGAGACAGAGACAGAGACAGAGAGACAGAGAGACAGAGAGACAGAGAGACAGAGACAGACAGAGAGAGACAGACAGACAGACAGACAGACAGACAGAGAGACAGAGAGACAGAGAGTCAGAAAGACAGAGAGACAGAGAGACAGAGAGACAGAGATAGGTCTAAAGAGACTCGATATACAGAATGGCCAAAAGCAATGGAGGCCGAGTTATCATCATACATAGAGATCATATTTTTAACTGCATTGCTCTATGCTATTATCCAAGCTGTTTAATGACAGACTCACACCTGATATCACCTTATTCTGAATACGTCATCAGAAATCCGACTCGTTCTATGACGTCGACAGATGATTTTTCTGACGTCATTGGATAAGTTTTTGTCGTTTCGCTCCCGAAGTTGTTTACGGAATAAACAAATACGCTCAACGGGTTTATTTCTTTAGTTAAATAATAATTAACTGATAATTTAAAGATTAATCGTGAAAATATTTGACTGAACGCAAGCTGTGATGTGACCCTGTCATCACCTGAGACCAGGTCTACGTACTCTACAATACAATCAATACAATAGCCATTCTGGGAATATGTATATTTGAGAAGAGCTCCAGTCTACAGTCCACACGAAACCCTCTTGCGATTTTCGTAAGTTTCTGCTGTCGCGAGCGTCCACACATTAAGAGGGGGTGATAGAAGGGAGAGGGAGCACTTGCCCACGCACTGGAAGATGCAAATCTTTTTGTAGCTAACTATATTTTGGCTTTTAACCAATTATAATTTAATAATGAAACACTACTGATACACGAAGTGAAATTGAAAATCGTCACTTTAACTATAAGAACTTTGGAATTGAATATCTTGAAAACTATATTAACTGTTACCGTGGTGTTTTGGGCAACCCCCCACCCCGCATCTGGGAAGAATTCCTGTAGAAGCCACTGTGTGCTGTAGGCCTATATATATATGTTCCACTGTGGCACTCGTGGGAGAGTGGAAAAATCCTGGTGACTGCTGACTGGGCGCGTCGCATTTGCCTGGAAGTGAAGTCCGTTGGCAAAAGTGACTTCGCGCGCACCTTCATTCGCCGTAGCGCCGGCGGACAAGTGGAAGCAGGGCGAATAGGGGCAAGATGTGTGCAACAGTTGCATACTACCGTCGCCTGTAACGGTCCGGCGGTCGTCGTCTTCTTCTTCCGTAGATCGACCGTGAGTGGACCGCGAGTGGACCGCGACTGGACAACTCTCGTGCTCGGAAATGATCGGAGCTCTGTTTTTCGACCTCTTTCTCTTCCTCCTCCTCCTCCTCCTCCTGATCGTAGTTCAGTGGCCGGTCGTCGGATCGAAATCGCTTCGATCCGAAAGAGAAAGAGACGTCGTCGACGAATCGGAGGACACGGAATGGCCGCCATTTACTCCGGATGAAAACGGAAGGAAAGACTATAGAGGGTACATCATCAATGCACCTGTTACTACTACTACTACTACTACTACTACTACTACTACTACTACTACTACTACTACTACTACTACTACTACTACTACTACTACTGCTGCTGCTGCTGCTACTACTGCTGCTGCTGCTGCTGCTACTGCTGCTGCTACTACTACTGCTACTGCTGCTGCTACTACTGCTGCTGCTACTGCTTACTGCTGCTGCTACTACTACTACTACTACTACTACTACTACTACTACTGCTGCTACTACTACTACTACTACTACTACTACTACTACTACTACTTATTATTATTATTATTATTATTATTATTATTATTATTATTATTTAAGACAATTTATATAGCGCAGTAACATATCTGGAGAGCGTTTTACAAAGGAGTTTTTTCTCTTCGTTTCTGTATGTTTATTCTATGCTTCTGGTTGCATAACGTATTATTAGGCTGTAGACTACTTTTCATTTATCAAATTGGAGTAGGCCTCTCAATCTGTGTATATATTTGGATATATTTAATCTACTTATTTTACTAAAAGGTGACCAAACAATCAATCTATTCTGCCTTTTGTCCCGTTCGCGCATTGTAATCCAAATCGACTTCCCAACTCTAATACTCGCTTCCGTCGCTAGGGGCGCTCTACGGCGAATGATTGAAGTCTGTTTGCAATAAGATCTGGGAAAAGAACGAGAAAATGCTGACGGCTCCATCTAGCGGCAATAACGCGCGTCGTGGAAGATTACCACGGGCGGATATTGCGACTTGCTGCAATATTCAACTCCAATCCCCCCTCCAAGACCCCTAATGTCACACCCACCCACGCATTCATATATCTTCATCAGGGGGCGTAGCGACGGTGGTGTATGTCGGTATATATATATATATACCCCTCAAAAAATCAGGCTACTTTAAAGTTTTAATGTGTTTTTAAAGATTTTCAACGTTTTTAAAAATGTATACCCCAAATAAAATTCCTGACTACGCCCCTGATCTTCATCCAGGGATGAGGCGCCCCTTAATTTCCAAATTAATAAGAGGGGAGGAAGTCAGTCCTTGCTGACTCTTGCACTGTTCCGCAGAGCAGAGGTGACAGTGGGTCATTCAAAGTTACCCATGACCCCATATGACCTTGAACTTTTGGCCTGTGACCTCAAGTGTCGAAGTGTGTGACCCAGTATCGAAGACCCATTTTACTCCTGACCCATGACAAGTTTGACCAATTGGACTCTTGATCCATAACCCACGTGACCCATCAACCCTTGACCCATCAACCCTTGACCCATTGCCCCTTGACCCAATGCCAATCTGCGGCAGAGTCGCACAGATCCAGCCCCCGGTTTCCTACGCACTTTTAATACACTGTCAATGAAATGCGCACTTAAAATATGAAAATGATTGCCACTTCGCAACATACAGCTGGTTCATATAAAGGAGAGAATCTGGTTATATGTGGGGTTATATATGCTTTGTGTCAAGACTTTGCAATCTTTATACCCAATATTTTTATGACCTCCCAAGTCAGTTTTTGGCTACGCCCCTGGAAAGAATATATATAGTATAGTATAGTGTATAATCTTTTTTGAATAATTTTACGACGGGGAGTAGTTTTTTTCGGTTTGTATAAATGGCTGAGGAATGTCGCATTTAGAGCGCTGTAGAATAAAATAGAGACAAACAGTGTTGCCAATCCTTACACGATTTTACGCAATGATGATGGAACATCAAGAAAATCTGATCCTAATTCGAGTGTTTCATCAATCCGCTGAAAGTTTTGCATATCTACGCAGCTACTGTAACAATAGTCCTTGCATCGTTTAAAATCATACAGAGAATCGATTTACACTTTAATACTTTTTTGTTTATAAAACCTCTGATAAAAGGAACCAGTTATCTTAACCCCTTAACCGTGTATTTAACTGTAACTCAATGTAAAATGGACGGATATATCCGGGATCCCCAGTTAAGGGGTTAAGACGCGGTTCATCTCGTCGAGATCGACTTTGTAGCCATTTCACTCGACACTCAACAGAAATGAATTCTATAATTTATTATTGTATTTTCTACAACAACGCAGTGGCGGCTCTAGGATTTGGCAAGTGGGGGGGGGGCGTTGGGGTGGCATGCAACTTCTAATCATGGGGGCCAACCAGTTGTTGTTTAATGTATGTAGCATTAACTTAAGTATAGGGTCCCAACTGGGAGGGGGGCCACTGGGGGTGCCAGGCACTCAATAGGGGGGTGGGCCCCCTGGGCCCCCCTTGCCCCCCGGTGGAGCCGCCACTGCAACAATGGCTGTTGCTTTAGGCATCATTATGTAATGGCGCTATAATATTTTAGATTGACTAATAATTGATTGCAGTCACGCATTGATCCGCATCACTCCACGTGAACAGCGCCATCTGCAGATGCTGTCAGCCCTGGTCGACAAGTCGGACGAGAACGAAGTAAGATCCCACTCTGTCAGTCGTCATCTGCGATTGCTAATACCGACTAAAATCCGATTTAAATGGCCACCGACACATTCAGTCAGTCGGAGTGCAGTGGGAAGCATTCACGCAGTTTGACCCCATTATTATTACTACTATTATTATTATTATTATTATTACTATTACTATTATTACTATTACTACTATTATTATTATTATTATTACTATTATTATTATTATTACTTATTACTATTATTATTATATTATTATAATAACTACTACTATTATTATTATTACTAATACTATTATTATTACTATTATTATTACAACTATTATTATTATTATTATTATTATTATTATTATTATTATTACTATTATTATGGCGCTAAAGAAGTCGATCTATTTGGTAGAGGTGCTGAAAGGCGGCGTGAGAAAGAAAAAGGATGTTCCTTGACTAAGTTTAGATTTGAAAATGGACAGCGGTGGTCAGAATACAACCTGTTGCGTAACTTACCTGTCTCTTAGGTAACGTTCTGGCAAAAGCCAACAACAGTCAAGAAAAACGTGGACATCCTCGTTTCACCCGAAACTAAAGGTTACCTTTCTGCACTGATGACGGCCAGTGGCCTGGACATTGACGTCGTTGCAGATGACCTGCAAAGGTAAGCCACGTCACTGGGTCTCATCGCCTCGAATTCTCTACAAATATACAGTAGAACTTCGTTATAACGCACTCAGTAGAACTTAGATACCTTTAAGAGGAGACTTAAAACATGGTTATTTCGGAAGAGTTATTTGTAACTTTGTAATGTGTTCACGCAGTTCGTTTGAACGAATTACCACATTAATCAGTATATTGATAATAATAATAATAATAATAATAATAATAATAATAATAATAATATCGTTATAACGTACTCTGTAAAATTTAGTACGTTATATTCAGGGATATTTTTACACACGCATCCCCAACACCCCAATTTGAGACTGACACCCCCAAACACCCCCTAATCTCAGCTATGGAATGACCTTTTTTGCATGCCAGACTTTTGTGGGCAGGGGACCCCCAGAATTTACCGACACTCCCTCCCAATTGATAATCCTAAGAATAACCCTGGTTATATCCGAGGTACGTTATGTCAAATACCATCCAATACAGTAGCGCATCGCACGAGACCGTATCTTGTGATGCGTTATAATCGAATATACGCTATATAACGAAGTTCTACTGTAGAGGCAGAAAGGCAATTTGAAATCACCAGGAGATGATAATAACTGGAATAACGGGTTCCACCTGTAGTACAAACGGGAAAGAGCATCCGGAAGTTGGCGGAACGGAAGCAGAGATGGACTAATGGGTCAAAGGTCAAACGGGTCATCAGTACTTGATATAAGTCACGTGGGTTGACAGGTCAGTGGGTCATATTGGGTCATCGTGTGTTTGTAGTCTTGTCGATGAAGAACGAAGAACAAGATCAGTCGAAGACGAAGATAAGACCAAAGAACACAATATCATGAAGAACTTCAACTTATCTACTTACCATACTTACGATGAGGTTCTATTATTATTATTATTATTATTATTATTATTATTATTATTATTATTATTATTATTATTATTATTATATGTATCTATAATGCAGAAACACAGATAAGAGATAACTGCCATTATAAAGGGCAGCCAATCCAGAGTCGCATATAATTAATTAATTAATTAATTAATTATGACTTGGTAAATGAGTTAACATAAAGTTTTTACCCAACACTGTTTATCTGTTGCCTAAAAATAACCTCGCTATCATCATCATCATCATCATCATCATCATCATCATCATCATCATTATCATCATCGTAATCATCATCCTCCTCTTCTTTGCCCACCATAAACTTATGGCGCCTAAATATCTTCCAATGGAACCCCCCCTCCGCATTTTAAAACTAGATTTTAAAAAATATTTTCGTGCAAATCTTCCATAACTTACCATATCGGCGAAATAGCCCCTCCCCACTGCCTCGAACCATACTAAGAACACCAATCGCTTCCACCCCACCTCCCAGTTATGGCGGTCCAGATTCACCTCTCCCCATGCATCTCTATTCGGGACAAACACGCAAGTTCAACGCTTGGGAATAGAGAACTGCTCTTAGCGAAACTAAGAACATTGGCAATTTCACTAATAGGTCCCTAACACCGCCGCTACACCTCCCTTTACAATTCAATTGCACTCGCTCGCTTTACTCAATTCTACTTTACTTTACTCAATTGTACAATTGCTTTACTCAATTGTACGATTTTGTTAACGTCACCTTTTGAACCTCCCTTATCAGTGGCGTAGCCAGGATTTCCGAAAGGGCGGTTTGGTTTTGATCATAATCATAACCAACTTCGAAAAAACTTGACAAGCAAAAAAGGTCTTCACTTTACATCTTTACATCCTATAGCGCTTACAAATTATTTTGGGTCGGCAGCCAAGGGGGCTTTAACCCCCACCCCTAGCTACGCCACTGCCTTCAGTTATTTGTCTTGTCTCCTTATCGCCAGCAAAGTTTACCAGATACAGACAAATAGGCGTAAAATTCGATGAAAAAGCGAAGGTCCAGCCCCCCATGCATATCCCTTCCCTAGCCTAGATTCTCAAAAGGGGGGGGGACTCAAGCTTAGCGGCCTAGTAGAAGTTTAAGCCTAGGTACAGACAAATGTTGATTAATGATAACGGTCTTACTTCCCCAGATGGTTATTTTAAGAAATTCTGTTTATATTTTGACTGTGATTTAATACATAGCGGGGGAAAGAGGAACTGGAGAGATTACACTATCTCCCCCCCCACTGGCCTGGCCATCAAATTCCACCCTGCCCCTAAGTTGAAAAATTAATTATATAGAATTTTAGAATCGTAAAGTTTTGCGCCAATTTAGCCATTTGCACGAAATCAACTTGTAATGACAGGTTTTAACGTTAGCACCTTTATTATTAATTTCACGTCTCAAAAGATCATGTCTCACCTGGACTACCTGAACAGCACCTGCAACTCTAGCTGTTCGACGCAGGTGATCGGTAAGAGCTACGAAGACAGAGACCTGAAACTCATCAAGGTAAGAAACGTCCCTGGGTGGGTTTGACGCCCCCCAGAAATCATAACTATGCTTATCTTTGAAGTATTGTTATATACATTGGAGGGAATTAAAGAAATTTGTAACGGGCCTATATACCTGCAAAAATTTTTTGAAATTTTGAAAGCACGGTATTTTCAATAAAATTTTTGACGATTTTCAAAATCTTGGCCAGAGGCACGCAAAATATAGTGTATATTCATGAAAGTATAAAGAAATTCCAAACAATTCCAAGAAATACGCGAGAAGAAAAGACATCGACATATTAATTTATCACTGAAAGTTGTACGGAATTGAAATACTGTGGGAATTTCAAAGGGATGTCGTTACGAAATTTTAGATCGGCAGAATGAAGGACAGCACAGTCCCTGGCTTCTGGATAGACGCCGGAATCCACGCCAGGGAATGGATCTCCCCGGCCGCGGCTCTGTTCATCATAACAAAGCAAGAACCTGTTGTTAGCTTAATAAAATAACACGCTTCAAGAAGAAACAGTACGGTTTCACTCGCTTAGTTAACCCCTTAACCGTGTATTTAACTGTAACCCAATGTAAAATGGACGGATACATCCGGGGTCCCCAGTTAAGGGGTTAATAAAGACAGGGTCAAATATATATTTTGTTCATTCACCTCTGCTTACGTTTCTTTAACCCTTTCTCCTCCTCCTCCTCCTCCTCCTCCTCCTCCTCCTTTTCTTCCCCCTCTTCCTCCTCGCCAGCCTCGTTTTTTCGTATAAATTTTGCGTTGAATAGAAAGGTTTCGCTCGGTTTTTTTATTGGCCTCGAAGATGCTGAATAGTTTTTTAATTAACCCCTTAACTGTGTATTTAACTGTAACTCAATGTAAAATGGACGGATATATCCGGGATCCCCAGTTAAGGGGTTAATAGGATTGCCGTCAAATTCTGGCGGTTATCGTAAATATGATAGGGCAACCATAAAACCCAGCGGGACCTAAGCCCCACTTAGTGTGGTCGAACCCTCATTTTCAATATCGTGGACTTAAGTTGTAACAACAATGTAGGCATATTCGCTTCATGAAGCATGTAATAATAATAATAATAATAATAATAATAATAATAATAATAATAATAATAATAATAATAATAATAATAATAATAATAATAATAATAATAATAATAATAATAATAATAAAGGATTTGAAGTTGCTAAGTACGATCTGCCCAGCATAACCTGAACTACAGCAAAACCCTATTAATGTGACAGCCATAGAATTATGTGAAGTTCGTGTTAACTGGTTTTTATTGTAGTTTATTTAATGTTTGATAATTTTTACCGTGTTCAGCTTTTAGATCCAAAACATCCGGTAGGAAAATCTCTTGTGAATCGCTACCGTTGGTATATTCTGCCCTTGGCTAATCCTGACGGTTACGAATATACTTGGACGACAGTACGTACTTGAAGATACTTGGTGTACTTTAAAATGTCTTATTTCGCCAGATATAAACTCAGTATGACGTCAGCTTTCAAATCCGTTCCGAAGTGCAGTGCTGGATAAGATACACTTGTAAAGTATCTTAGATACAGGAACTGATACCCTACCTCAAATGCTGATATTCAAGGTAATGATAGAACAATTGAAAGAGAATTGAAAATGACGTGACACTTTATACGATGTTATTTCAATCACATAGACACAGTTTTTTTTGTTTATACTAATGCAGTTTTCACTATTATGAATAAGCAGCTATTGGGGTACTACTGCAAAAGCGCTACATAAATTCACGAGATTTTATTTACTTACTCGCTTACATATTAAGCCCAATCTGCCTTGGTTACAAAATCTGAGAAACCAAGTCGATGAGTTGACTTTTGGACAACGAATTTGACAGTGATGATGATGACGACGACGACGTTGATGATGATGACGACGATGATGATGATGATGATGACGACGACGACGACGACATTATTATAACATGTGATGGCTCGTTTGTTGTGCGCAGGATCGTTTATGGCGAAAGAACCGATCAAGGCATCCGGATCCAACAGTGAAATGTAGGGGGGTGGACCCCAACCGCAACTGGGACTTCCACTGGGTGGGGAGGTGAGGGGGTTATATCTAACCCAACCGTTGGCATTGCCGCAGGGGCAAACGCGGGACCCCCTATTCCAGTCGTGGAATTTGTGCAAAACCGTTGAGAAATTGAGGTGGGGTGTAGGTTGCATCTTTTTCTATTTTTTTGCTTGTAGTTATTTTTACTCAAAACTGTCGCTGTGACCCCCACACACACACACTATTCCTGAAACCTGACTGCGCCACTGAACCTAGCATTATCACTCCACGGCACATAAATCGGATATTAACAATACTACTACTACTACTACTACTACTACTACTACTACTACTACTACTACTACTACTACTACTACTACTACTACTACTACTACTACTACTACTACTACTACTACTACTACTACTACTACTACTACTACTACTACTACTACAACAACAACAACTACTACTACTACTACTACTACTACTACTACTACTACTACTACTAATAATAATAATAATAATAATAATAATAATAATAAATTATAATAATGTTATTTCAAGTGGTTTATGAGAATTTAGCCTGTGTGAAAACCACTATAAATACTCATTTAGTAACCCAATTATCCTAGGTAACTTTTGCATCCATTTATTGTTTCAACTCATAGGCGTAAACTATATTAGACCTCTATAGGCTCGAGGCCCCCACTTTTACCTAGTCTACCAATACCATAGAGAGGAGAGGGAGGATGGAATTACCCTCCCACACTTTGTCATCCAAGTTTGAACTCGTTTACGTAGCGCTGCTTTCCTGTTTATACGGTCGATGACATTTGGGACTTGACTTGCGGTCTGTTTCAGGGAAAGGCACCAGCTCCAGGCCGTGTACGGAGAACTTCAGCGGTTGGCAGCCGTTCTCCGAGCCGGAGACGCGAGCGATGGCCGACTACATCCTGTCCATCTCGGACACACTGGCCATCTATTTGAGTCTTCACTCCTACGGACAGTTCATACTCACCCCCTGGGGCTACTCAAAGAAACTACCAGAAGATTTCAAAGATCTGGTAGCACTTAGCAACTACAACAACAACAACAACTACTACTACTACTACTACTACCACTATTATTATTATTATTATTATTATTATTATTATTATTATTATTATTATTATTATTATTATTATTATTATTATTATTATTATTATTATTATTATTATTACTACTACTACTTCTTCTATTGCTGCTGCTACTTACTGTGACTACTACTACTACTACTACTAATACAAATAATAATAATAATAATAATAGTAGTAGTAGTAGTAGTAGCAATAGCAGCAGTAGCAGCAGCAGCAGCAGTAGCAGCAGTAGCAGCAGTAGTAGCAGTAGTAGTAGTAGTAGTAGTAGTAGTAGGGCAAACGCGGGGGAGGGTCCCTACTAATTACTACTAGTACCACTAGAGCAGGTAGACAATTACCTTTGAAAGCGCTATATAAAATGAGAGATAAGACATCTTACTCATCACTTACTTACTTGGTGTTGTTTTCAGTTGGCGCTTGGAAACTTGGCGGCCGAAGCAATTAGAAAGACCCATGGTAAACGATACGTCGTAGGATCAGCCTCAAGAGTCCTGTGTAAGTTCTTTGTTTCCGGTCGACTATTACGTCATCCGCTACGTCATCAACTACAAAACGCCATCTTCTGACGTCACTCATTGTCTCTCTATTGTTTTGCGGTCTCAGTTGGAACGTTTGAAGTAGACCATATAAATTATATTTATTACATAATATAAAAATAGTTCCCCGTCATTTTTGACGGGCAAACAGCTGGTAAAAACCATTATCATTATCTGGGTAGAAAGGCAGGTCGCTGCTTGAACCGGTATTGGCCTGATTGACAGTTGATTGAGATATATTGATTGACGAGTGACCCATTTCGATTGTCGCTTTCAGACTTGGCGTCGGGAGGTTCGGACGACTGGGCGAAGGGCGTTGCAGGAGTCAAGTACGCTTACACGATAGAACTGAGAGACAGCGGAAGGAACGGATTCATCCTTCCGGCGTCCCTCATCATCCAGACGGGAGAGGAACTGCTGAACGGAATCCAGGCTCTGGCGTCCGGGGTCCAGCTCCAGGTCAGGCGCATCAGAGGACTCGAGGAGGAGGAGGAGGAGGAAGAGGAGGAGGAGGAGGAGGAGGAAACCTAGGGGGAGGGGGAATGCACACCGGATCCTGGAAAATCCAATCCAATCCATGGAAGTGTCTCGTCCAAGGCATCGGCGATTTCATTCGGAATCCGTGAGATTCTCTTCTCGAGTTCAGAGTTCAAGGCCAATGAACTTTTTGCCGTTGCGATATCTGATAGCATATCTCCTTTATCTAGTGATACTTGTCGCTGGGATATCAGTGCAGTGCAGAGAAAACAGTGACGCCGATTGAGATGCGATTTGTTGTTGTACAGTAGTAACCCGGTGCATCGCGAAGCATTTTAAAGCGAGCTTAATAAATTATTGTTAATATTTATTTATTGTTTAGATAAAATTAAAGTGATTATGAGGTGAACACTGTACTGTTATGTTATGGTTTGTGCTTCATTGGGCCATTATCGAGCCTGGCCCTGTGTCTAACCAACTCATTCGGACCATTTCAGAGGTCACAGAAGACCCGGGCCATTTAAAAATTTTAACCCCCCCCCCCGCCAGCCCTGTGATACGCTACCTTATTGGATGGTATTGAATATAACGTACCTTGGATATAACGCACTCAACATTACAGACCCGCCAAGTACGCTATATATAAATATATATATATAACGAGGTTCTACTGTAGTAGACAAATGCATTCAACGATTGTAATTCTTGGTTTAATGTAATAACATTATAACGACAGTGGCGGCTCCACATAGGGGCCCCGGGGAACCCGTGCCCCTATTGAATATCTGGCCACCTAGTAACCCCCTGCTGGGACCCCATACTTACTGCTACACACCTATCAACGGCGGTTGGCCCTCATGCTTGGAAGTTGCCACTACAACGACTCCCACCAGAGGCAAAGCGACGGGGGTATATATACTCCACCCACCCACCTTCCAAATTTTTAATGTGTTTTTAAGATTTTCAAAGTTTTTAAAGATCTAAACCCCCATCCCAACATTATGCTCCCAAATCAAATTCCTGGCTACGCCCCTGCCTCATCCCCCCACTTGCAAATCCTGGAGTCGTCAATGTATAACGACGATCCCAGCTTCACGTTTTGTCCATTACGGTCGATTTGTTACGATGCTATTTGAGTGATGGAAATGACTGAATGGCAACAATCAATCATCATCATCATCATCATCATCATCATCATCATCATCATCATCATCATCATCGTAGATGTTGAACTTCCGGATAAATCAGAAACCGTCCACGAAGCAGCAGCTAGCTGTTCGAGCATAGAGTTAGTCACCGAATCTCGACTTCGCATAGAGCTCTTATATTCCCAAGACTGTTCGAGCATAGAGTTAGTCACCGAATCTCCACTTCGCATAGAGCTCTTATCTTCCCAAGACTGTTCGAGCATAGAGTTAGTCACCGAATCTCCACTTCGCATAGAGCTCTTATATTCCCAAGACTGTTCGAGCATAGAGTTAGTCACCGAATCTCCACTTCGCATAGAGCTCTTATCTTCCCAAGACTGTTCGAGCATAGAGTTAGTCACCGAATCTCCACTTCGCATAGAGCTCTTATATTCCCAAGACTGTACGAGCATAGAGTTAGTCACCGAATCTCCACTTCGCATAGAGCTCTTATATTCCCAAGACTGTACGAGCATAGAGTTAGTCACCGAATCTCCACTTCGCATAGAGCTCTTATATTTCCAAGACTGTTCAGGTCGCACGGCGCGTCGTCCCACTTTAAATATCTAAAAATAGCAGAAATTAATTCAACACAATAATTGTCTTACTGCAGATATTGCAACGGGTCACAGAGAATGACCTTTGAACCGCGTGAACTCTTGTATTCGTTATACAGTAGAACTTCGTTATAGCGTACTTAGCGGGTCTGTAAAATTTAGTACATTATATCCAAGGACGTTACTGTATGTCCAATAACATCCAATACGGTAGCGCATCACACGGGACCGTTCTTTGCGGTACGTTATAACCGAGTATACGTTGTTAACCGAGTCCGTTATAACGAAGTTCTACTGTAATTGATACGAGACTTATTGCATTGTCGTAACCCCTTAACCGTGTATTCAACTGTAACTCAATGTAAAATGGACGGATATATCCGAGATCTCCAGTTAAGGGGTTAATAGTAATTTTTTGAAACACGATATGAGATAGTGACCTCGAGTCATCCGACGAATCTCTATAGGAGATGAAAAGGCATTCCTCTGGGTCGTAGTAACTGCAAAATAACATCGATATGTCTTAACGAATACAAATCTACGATTACTCTTATAATATTCATTTCGACATACACACACGTGATTAATTAGCCCTGCTGTCAAGCGATATTTTTACACCCCTTAAAAAAACCCCTAACATCCCGCAATTTGAGACCGACACCCCACCCTCAACACCTCTCCCAATTCCAGCTATGGTAGTCTTAGAAATAGCCTGTGGAAAGCAGTGCTCTTTCTACGGCTGGGCACCTGAATTTAATTTTGGTTTTATAGTAACTCGACCCTCATGGGCGTCCGGAGGGGAGTGCAAGGGGGTGCAATTGCACCCCCTGGAAAAGTTGTGGAGTTATTGAAAAAGTAAAATTACTTGTTTCTTTTGTCACAAAACCTTGTTTTGCACCCCTCTGGAAAATATTTTCATTTCTTTCATCACAAGACCCTGTTTTGCACCCCCTGGAAAAATTTCTGCGGACGCCCATGTCGACCCTCCTTCATTGGAAGTAGAAAAATTTTGATGTGGGGAGTAGTTATAATCCATTTTAAAAAATGAAGCACTCCTTTCGATATTGTAGTTTTTTTCCTCTCTCTCTCTCTCTCTCTCTCTCTCTCTCTCTCTCTCTCTCTCTCTCTCTCTCTCTCTCTCAACATTTAATCATTGTAATCTAACCATAGAACATGGCCATAACAATCTAGCCTCACTGCCCTCACTGTATATATCGGCTGATCATTCATTCACCTTTCCCATTGTGACTTTAAGATAGGCTAAGCGCCTAAGAATGAGCAGCTACTGGTACACTGCTTTCCGAGGCGCTATATAAATCCACGAGATTTCACTTACTTGCCTTACTTACCACAAATGGGCGTTCTTAATATTCGGGACGTTAGACAATTATTCCAGCTGGAAAAAATTCTGACGGTCGGTCGGCTGGTTCTACCGTCTCTTACCACTCCACCGCCGGGTGGGTGGAAAGGAATTACCGGTGTAGGCCTACGCACTTGTCGGGTTTTCCAGGTATGAACGCCGTGAGTCCGGCGATGGCCCCGTGTGCGCGTCCGAATCCGTCGATCCACTTCCACTGGTCGTACATGCACTTTCCGTCGTGACTTCCACGGGCGCGCTTCGCTCCGATCCAGTAGCCAATGGCAACGGAACTGTCGTCGTCTGTTGTTCCAAACAGATACAGATTATAACAGCAGTGGCGGCTCCACCGGGGGGGCCAGGGGGCCCGTGCCTCCCCTATTGAGAGCCTGCCCCCCCCCAGCGGCCCCCCAGTTGGGACCCTATACTTAATGCTACATACATTAAACAACAAATGGTTGGCCCCCCATGATTAGAAGTTGCCACCCCAACGGCCCCCCACCCCCACTTGCCAAACCCTAGAGCCGCCACTGTATAACAGTAGAACTTCGTTATAACGGACTCGGTTATATTACAGGAACTGTTTTGTAAAGAAAAAAATATTTGTCACTGCACTAAACTCAGAAAATTCGTGGACATCCGCGCAAAAAAACAGCTATAAAAAGTTCGTCCGGAAAATTTATCTCACTGCACAAAGCACAGAAAATTGCATTTTACCACTGCACATTTTCATTTTATCGCTGCACATTTTGTGGGGTGGGGGGAGGGGGGGCTCCGAATGGAATTAACTGCTGGCTGGCCGATAATTAAGTCAACGTGTGACACATCGATCTACAGTTGGTATTTTTTGGAGCATTGATCCCTAACAAATTATTTATAAGACCTGGAAGACATGTTGCGTTCATTTCGCAAATTTGATGAAAATCACGGCAAACGACAAAAAAAACCCACGGAATTCACGGCTTCCGTGAATTCGTGAATTTCCACAGGCCCTACGATAGATATAACACAGTAGGCAACCATTTAAAAGTACGTTGGAACTTGACGCCACTGCCAACGTACTTTTACAGTACTTATAAATACGCGCATAATATATTTGAACATAAAATACGTATGATACGCGTATAATTCCAGGGGGCGTTAGTACGGTTGAATCTTGACTGGATGAACATTGTTACGGTAACCGTAGCTTGAGATCGATCAGAAAATACAATGTAGCTTTCAATGATTTACTGATTATAAGGAAATCTTGCTGTACGACTGAAAATGTCAATATTGCATCATTCTTATCTTATGTCTTTATCCATCATAGCCTACAATCAATATCCCATACATCTCTATTGAATGCTTCTTTTTGCACGTTATGCATTACATACATTATATACATACATACATATATATGCATTACATACATCATATATATGTATATATATATATGTATATATATGTGTGTGTGCACAATTAATACAATTGATTTTAATGCTATTTCATTCAATTGGTATTCTATGCATATCGTCCTAAAACCAGGGCGTAACTAGGGTGTTTGGCGCCAGTGGCAGGGGAGGACCTGCCTGCCGTATTCTGGGTACGCCACTGCTCCGGACCGTCGAGGTAAATTTTTAAATTCCCCTTTCGTTCCCGTTAATCCGGGTAATGCGCTTAAAGGGAGGTGCGTTGCCCTTTGGTAATTATCGGCGTTGTGCGCCTCTGCATAATTCAGAGATAAGGTCACACTGTTAAGGATTCAGGTCGCGACAAGGCAGCCTTTTGATTGGCTGGCAGACCCGCTGACGTCAGAGAAGCCGTATCGGTCGGTCGGTCGGTCGGTCGCCATGACGACCCGGCCAATTAAATTTCGCTGGATCGAGGACCACAAATTGGACGAGACAACTTCGTTTTGTGCGAAATTCGTAAAAATTGTCTGGAAAAAAGCAAGCTGTTGATGGCAGTGTGTTTCAGGTGCAAGGGCCGGGCGCATAAGGGCAGATCCACGGCCAGGATTATTTCTAGGATTATCAATTTGGGGGCGGGGGGTGTCGGTAAATTCTGGGGTCCCCTCCAAAAAGTCTGACAAGCAAAAAAGGTCATCCCATAGCTGAAATTAATGGGGTGTTGGGGGAGGTGTCGGTCTCGAATTTGGGGAGGGGAGGTGTTGAGGGGCGGGGTTTAGGGGGTGTAAAAATATCCCTGGGGCAGATCCATGGCCCTTCGCTTTTTGGCGTTGGGTCCTAATGCCTTTTCAATGTTATCGAAACGAAAGATTTTCCCTGCATTCAATACAGTTTTTGGGTATCCCAAAGATTTCCATGCGAACGTTACCCCTGTTAGAGATCGATTTCAAGTACCATATTCAGCCACTATCTTTAGCATCCATTACTACATTGATATCAATCGCTATTATAAACGTAGGCCATCGTCTTCTGTATTTATAGCGCATCCAGCATGACAACCCTCGTTGTTCCATAATGCTAATAATGCACAGTATAGGCCTATGTGCAAATCAACCGCACATTTGAAATTTATTTCGTCCTGTTAGAGATCGAATTCAAGCACCATATTCAGCCACTATCTTTAGCATCCATTACTACATTGATGTCAATCGCTATTGCAATCATAAGCCATCACCTTCTGCATTTAAAACGGATCATTCATGACAACCCTCGTTATTCCATAATGCTAATAATGCACAGTATATGTGCAAATCAACCGCTTATTTGAAATTTATTTCGTCCTCTTAGAGATCGATTTCAAGTACCATATATTGAGCGACTATCTTTAGCATTCTTCACTACATCGATATCAATCGCTATTGCACATTTAGGCCATCGTCTTCTGTACTTAGAGCGAATCCAATATGACAACAAACTTTATTCCATAAAGCTAGTCTACTACTACTACTACTACTACTACTACTACTACTACTACTACTACTACTACTACTACTACTACTAATAATAATAATAATAATAATAATAATAATAATGATAATAATAATAATAATAATAATAATAATAATAATAATAATAATAATAATATAATAATAGTAGTAGTAGTAGTTGTTGTTGTATCTATATTATGATTATTTCTATTATTACATTAACCTGTGTTTCTAAGTTCGTTCGATAGGAAGTCTTCGACGTACAGTTGTTCCCGTAGTGAGTTGATGTGAGCCAGATATCCTCCGTGTTCGAGACAGAACTCCTGAGCGGTGTGGAAGGTGAATGGTCGGTTGACGGCGAAGTAGCGCGACCCGTTCGGGCTGCCCTTGGGGAACTGCCCCCAACCAGACAATTTGTCTATCGGAAATTTTAAAAAAAACTACCGCCGTCTGGCTTACCGTTTGTTCAACCCTCAATAACAAAGCGACATTCCGCCTCTTCTGTAAGGGTCCATCCATAAAGTACGTACGCACCGAGGGGGGGGGGCCAGGGTTATTTCTAGGATTATCAATTTGGAGGTGTCGGTCTCAAATTTGGGGGAGGGTGTTAGGGGTGCATCTCAGGTTCGGATTGGGGAAAATTTTGGGGGTGTCGGTCTCAAATGGGGGGTGTTGGGGGTTATAGGGGTTTAAAAATATCTCTGAATGGGCGACTTATGAGATTTGTCCTATGCACGCTATGCGCAAAGGGGGAGGGGTGAATATATGACTTTTTGCGTACGTACTTTATGGACGAACCCCAAATGCTTGCGTACTAGCGAATCTCCCTGGCAAAAAAGAGACAGTAATAGTAGATTTTCTGGTAGCATGCTGTCTTTTAACCAGATTTTCTGGTAGCATATTGCCTCATGCAGTGTTTAAACCAACATTGCAAAATGGCGTTCAGTTAACCTACTGCAGTAGTAGTTTCACGATGTACACTCACCGTGTTGTTTCTGTTCTGAATTTGGAACAGACGTTGTGAACATTTGGACTGCATTCGAGGCAAGGCTTCTGTCTTCAACCGGTAGAATCTGACGACCTTCTGAACCTACTGAAAACAAGTAGGAAGAATTCGACTTAAATCAAGTAGAAAATATTCACTCGCTACCAGAATAATTGTTTTTTTAACTACACGGTGGCGCAAAAAAACCGGACTATATTAAATGCCAAACCTAAATGTGACTAGTCCGAATTTTTTTTTGCGCCACCCTGTAGAGCGACGTGAAAGCCACGCGAGAATGTTTACATTAGTACTCGGGAACAATACAACAAAATTGTTTAAGAAACTAATTGGGAGGTCCTGAACATGCAACATTTCTTTAGCGCCAGAGATAAGGCAAGTGGAGCGAATTCGATGATGAAATGGATTCAGCGAACGATTTTAATAGCAGTGGCTAATAGCTATATTGGAATATGTTATAATAGGCAGTAATCATTATATTATTCTCTGTAAAAGACTGAAATTGTTTGTTATTTGTGTGTTAATGTTTAGAGCATTTGGGTGAAACGATGCTTAGGCATATTCCCAAGTGGTTTATCCACTCAGATTTCCACCATATCTCCCATAATTTAGTACACTAATTTGCTATTTTTTATTGGTGCGAATGTGTCCTTGTCAGCCCAATTCTTGGAATTTGGAATTTAGCGTAAGCCCAAATAATTGTCGTTTTGGTGGACAGAATATTCGGCAGTCAGTGAAATAATTATATTTAGACAAAAAAACTTTATTATAAAATGCGCTACATGTATATAGGTATAATAATACGAGAAAATCCATTGTGTGCTAAATGGATGTTGGCAGGTCATAAATCACATCAAACGAATGACCTAATGACCTGGTTCACTTTCTCTCTCTACTTTAGCAATAGACTCTCCATCTTTCACACAAAACGTCTCTCTTTATTGAGTTTTAGATTGTGACTCCAAACGCGCGCCATAAATTTTTAAACCACCCTCGACGCTTGGCTCTAATAATTATCCATGATTCGGTCGGTAACTGCGATCATCTTTGAAAGGGCGTTCCAAAAAGATTTTTGTTCATATGCCTACTCTTAAATTCAGTGCCCCTTCACAAGGGGGTGTTTTTTGAGGGGGTTTTCACCCTCTTGAATGGTAAACTAAGATAGTCACAGAGTCAAGAATATTTTTGTTTTATTTTTTTCTAAACCCCCGCCCATATCTACGCTTATATTTCATTTTTATACAGATTATATATTTAACCCCTTAACTGGGGAGCCCGGATATATCTGTCTATTTTACATTGAGCTACAGTTAAATACACGGTTAAGGGGTTGAGTTTCCGTATATGCGATGGATGAAAACGCGCTGGTTCCCCACTTCCGACAGACCAGATGGCGGGGATCCAGTGCATAATCGATTCGCCACTGGTTCCAGAACTTTAACAGTCCAACCAAGACGCGGCCGAATTTCAGTGAAAAGAACCGAGAGAGAGAGAGAGAGAGAGAGAGAGAGAGAGAGAGAGAGAGAGAGAGAGAGAGAGAAATCAAAGGAGAAGAAGAGATCTTTGGATCGTTTGTTAGTCACGTGCCCAGAACCGGTCGCATGACCAAAGATATCGATTACTCCGTAGAAGTTTATATCTTCATTAAACGGTCCGGAATTCAAGTCGGAGCGACCGGAGATTGATTCCTGGAGCCCGATCCCTGAGGGGCGCGGGACAGAGGGGTCCAGGTGCGCTCCCGGTGCGCATTCAGGTGCGGCGTGTCAACCCGCCCCTTCTCACTCCCCCCGTCTGTAAAAATTGCGTTTTTAAAGCACATAGAACGATGGCTTTCATTAATTATCAGCAATGCTAAAGGATACACAGGATTATATACTATATATATATATATATATATATATATATATATATATATATATATATATATATAGAGAGAGAGAGAGAGAGAGAGAGAGAGAGATTGAGAGAAGGATACACATGTAGGATTATATATATATATATATATATATATATATATATATATATATATATATATATAGAGAGAGAGAGAGAGAGAGAGAGAGAGAGAGAGAGAGAGAGAGGTGGCGCAAAAACCGGACTATATTAAATGCCAAACCTAATGCGACTAGTCCGGTTTCTTGCGCCACCTTATATATATATATATATATATATATATATATATATATATATATATATATATATAGAGAGTATCGTGTCCGAAAACGGGGACTTGTACGCCACAAAAACTAGGCTTTGCCCCCAGAAATCGAGGCTGGTGCCAGAAAATGAGAGCAAGACCACGGAGTTTTTTGGTGCCCCCTTCAAGTGCCCCCCCCAGGGCACCTGCCCCGTCTGCCATGCTCCCGGGGTATACGCCACAGACAATGACTTCGAACGCAGAAATGGAAAACATGAACACATTTACTGACGAATAAATTTGCATAGAGACCGATGAACCGTCGCCGTTTTTTCTTATAGCGCTATAAACAATAACTCATTAACGATGCACCAGAGACCTATCACACCCCTAGGGCAGAACATAGAGTCGTCTAATAAAGCCCAGTTTCCTCGCACGAAAACGAGCCATTTATCGACAGGTTTTGTGGTGCTTTGAGAACCCCCCTATGGGTCACTTGTCGATATATGGCGGCTGGTTTACAATTCGCGCAGGTTTAGGACAGGAACAAGTAATTCCAGTCTGTTCTTGAAGAGAAAATCTCAAAATCTCCAGTTGTTTGACGCCATTATTTGACCGCGTATGGGTTCAAAATGGACGATTTTGCGTGCATAATAATACCGAGAATGTCGTAATCATCAAGAAGAGATGTTGATTTTTACGAAGGTCCATTGCTTCCGATCGAATATTTTAGTCTTAAACAACATTGCATCGTAATTCCATGGAACTATTGCACTTCTAATCGCATGAAAGCATTTACACTTCTGAAATTTGTAGATGCAATTTCCATTGGTTATATATATATATATATATATATATATATATATATATAAAAAATTGTCCGAAGACAAAATTAATTAATCAACATATATATATATATATTTATTTATTTATTTATATGTGTGTGTAGTGGTTATTAAATTATTAATAAAGTAATTCTTAAAATAATTATTAATTGGTTATTATATTACTATATTATTTGGTTATATATATAAATATATTTATATATATATATATAAATTGTATATATATATATATGTATATATATATATATAACAAATCGATATATTTTGCTTTGATTTTCCATTTTCCATCTCTAATTTGACCACATCTATTTCAAAGGAAGCGCCTCGGAAAACTAAGCAGCCACTATATACTTTAGGAAGCAGAGCGCTATATAAATTCGCGAGATTTCACTTAATTGATCGTTTTCTTAATTCGGAAACTATTGAGCGTTGACAAAAGTTGGGGGTCTTCTATATTTTGAAAAAGGCCGTTCCCCTCGACAACGCCCAAGCGTCTCTGGCAACCGACGGGCGATCGCGCGTCACATCCGGTCTGCCAATGACGTCATATCCGGTTTACCTGTGACGTCATGCCTTCCGCCGGATCGCCGACCGAAGGCGAGAAGGACGCAGACGACAGTTCCGAGCGAAACGAAAACGAGGCAGGTCAGGCAGACGACGGCGCTCAGCACGGCTCTCCTCCGAAACCGGAACCCGGGTTCGAGCCCGGATCCGTTCGCCTTTAAGGCCGTCGTCGTCGTCGTCGTCGTCGTCGTTCCTGCAGCCGAGACCACCGGAGGAGGGCGCCTCGATGACGTCACCGCCGCCTGTCCCACGTGATCCGACGACGACGACCCCAGGGCGATATTTGGGGAGGAGGGTCGACGGGCGATAATTCAGGATGTCGGAAGAGAACGCCTCGAGGGGTCCGATACGTGAACAAAACGTCAAGTGTTGGTGACAATGGTCGCCGTGGGTCGGGAAAATGGTCGGGTCGTTAATTTCGTCACGTGACTTGTTTTTTCCCGGTAGCCGATCGCCTCCGTTGGAGCAGGCGGTCACTGGGAAGGTTTTTACCGTCTTTCCATCGCTCCACACCTCCCCCTATATGAATAAAAACCCAGGTACATTTAAATCAGTGGCGTAGCCATGGCAGCCGGGGGGCGGTGACAAGATTTTTGACGCAAATTGAAGCATATAAAAGAATGCTTTGATTGTAAAAATAT
>CM030861.1:12649014-12694014 GCA_018105865.1 Metaphire vulgaris
GGCGGCGGGCCCACAGAGACGCGATAAAATCGCCGTCGTCTGCTAATTTGAATGAGTAATGCTTCTGTTTTTTTGCGCCGTCGAGCCTCGAGGTGTGCTGACGGTGCAGGCACTGGCCTGGAATAGCCCATCATGAATGCCATTAATTATTACATTTAGAAGCCGGCATTCCTGTTGACATCAGTATTTAGTCATTAATTGTTGATTATTAGTTAGCGTAGTGTATTAATTAGTGGCGTAATGTATCAGTTCCCTTAAAAATGTCCTTTAAAATGTCCAATTTACGCAATAGAGAATACCACAGGCAAAGTTCTGAATGCCAAGCACTTTTGATCTACAAGAGATAGTGCCCTAATTTTTGAAAAAACTTGATTAGCAGGTGCTCTTCACTTCTCTGTCAAAGTGACATTCACACGTCTGCCAATACCATTCTCTGTGGTTTAATGTGTTTAATTATTAGCTAT
Organism: Metaphire vulgaris; assembly: GCA_018105865.1. Classification (NCBI taxonomy): domain Eukaryota; kingdom Metazoa; phylum Annelida; class Clitellata; order Crassiclitellata; family Megascolecidae; genus Metaphire; species Metaphire vulgaris. The sequence continues at coordinate 12,649,479 of CM030861.1, forward strand.
TATTATTTGTATTAGTTATTGTATGTTAGTATTAAGTTATTAATTATCAAAATTAGCTTATTTGGGACAGTGTATTACTAAAAAACTGGCAGGTGCTCTTCACTTCTCTGTCAAAGTGTATTTTGTAGCTTAATTGATGTATTCAAATATTGGTCAATATTATTTAGTTAATATTTTTAGTATTTAGTATTATTCAGTGTTTATTTATTAGTTAGTGTAGAATATATTAGTCAACTCAGTGGTTCTCATACCCCTTTGTCTCATGGACCACTTTTGAAGATCAGAAATTTCTCGCGGACCACCAGAGAAAAATATAATGGTAACTGGCGAGAAATAAAACCTTATCGCAAATTAACTGAAATACATCTAATTTTTACTAACGTTTTTTCCAGAATCTGTCGCGAACCACTAGACCCCTCTCGCAGACCACTTTTGGTCCGCGGACCACGGGTTCAGAACCGTTGCGTTATACAACAGGTTTATATACTACAAAAACAAGTTGTATAATTAATTCGCTGTGTTATACAGTAGGAGCAAATTGAAGGCCTGTTGAATAGAAGGTATATAAGCCCTATATATGTAAAAATCTAATCGATTTGAAGAAATTCTCCGACAAAATCCACATTTTCCTCTTGTTCCTTCTTCATTGCTTTAATCCTTGCAAGAATAATCAATAATATCATTATCAATTTCGATCTACAGGGTTCAAAATAGAGCACTCCCAGCCATTTCATACTACACACTAACGCCATTGACTGTACGAGAACGAGGGACATCAACTAAATGAAAGTCCTGCCGAATATCTAACGGGATGCCTAGTAGGGCGTTCGAGGGAAGAGCCGCGTATTAAGATATCTGGTTTATTATACTGCTAGCTGGACTGCATAGAGAATTTCCCTTTTCCAGGGCTTCGACTTCGCCCGCAGCAGAAACTCTTCGGGAGGAGAGGGTAGGGGGTGCCAGTCCCCATCACCCAGCCGATGCCTCTTTGTCCCCCCTCCCAACCCAAAATTTCTGGCGACGCCACTGCAAAATGCTGGTCACCCATGAGCTACCCTCTCTACTGACTTCTATCAAGAATGGTCAAAATTTGAGAAAGACGTTATAGCCAAAGTAAAAAGGGTGCGGGACTTTATGGTTCGCAGTGTAGGCCTATAGGGATTATAGGCCTACACTAAAAATTGGGTTGCACGGTTGTTTGCGTTGCACTAAATCTACCATAATTCTAGCGTAATCTGTCCCATCTGTTGGGTTTCTCGAGCGCATATTTGCGTCGCCCGAAAGAAAAGAGGCGGTTTCGTATTTAAACGAAGCATATAGATAACATCAATATGAAAACCAATCTGTTGTATACTTAGACACATCGGATTACCTACACTGTACGACTGTCTGACAGTCATTGGCCTAGCCTGGCACAGGGCAGGGCGTAATTGGAATGGTGGTGGTGGTGGGGGGAGGATAGTCGGCCCCTATTGTGGATGGAATGACTGGGAAATAATCAATGTGTTACTATGGTTACGACGTTTTCTGCTTCCAGTCTTTTTTACTCGAAAATGTCGATGTGACCCTCCATTATGGAACCCTGGCTACGCCGCGGCTTGTAGTAAGGTCTATTGTCTTTCAGGGGCGTAGCGACGGGGGGTATATTGGCATATATATCTTTCCCTCCCCCCCAAAAAAATCAGGCTACCTTAAAGTTTTTAATGTGTTTGTGAAGATTTTCAAAGATTTATACCACCTCCCTCCGCCAAATCCCATTATACTACACTATTACTCCTCAAATCAAATTCCTGGCTACGCCCCTGTTGTCTTTGTCTATTGAATACACAAGGTTTGCAGTAATCCGCGTGTCTCTGCGTTTGTGACTTGTTTGTATTGAATACACACTGAACATTCTAAAATGCCTTCAGGTCATTCTGATCAAATCTTGAGCTTCTATAGCGCCACTTAGCGATGCACTGAAGCATTGACCGATGGCGCATCAAATCAAGATCAAACACAATCCAGGTAAAATACAGGAATGCTGCTGTTTACCTGGTAACGAAGGTATTTTCAAACTACTGTTTGCTTCCCAGGAGTTTCTTTTACTATAGGTAGTAAATAACTCTAGGTTAAAAAATACATCAATTGTGTTAATTATTCTAGTCCATAATGTCAAGTGGCGTAGCCAGGGTTCCGAAATAGGGGGTGGGGGTGGGGGTGGGGAGGGGTCGCGTCGACGCTGTTGGATTTCTAAAAAGCTCATCAAGAAGTTCAGGAATTCTTTGCACAATCACGTCACACCCTACCTAACCCCAGGGATATTTTTACACCCCCTAGCACCCACAACACCCCAAATTTGAGACCGACACCCCAAACACACACACCCCAATTTCAGGTATGGGATTACCTTTTTTGCTTGTCAGACTTTTTGGCAGGGGAACCCTCAGAATTTACGGACACCACCAAATTGATAATCAAAGAAATAACCCTGCCTAGCCCCCTCCCCCAAAAATTCTTAACCGTTTTGCGCAAATCCCATGATCGGTCCCAGCCAGAAAAGGGGGCCGCCCGCCTCCTCACCCCCCAGTGGCTACGCCAATGATAATTATAATAACTGTGAATACACTGTACTTCAAAATAGTCTGGTGTTGTAGATGGCGTTATGCAATCTTCGCATTTCGTTGATGAGGAGCAACAGGTGAGATCGAAGACCGAGATTCTCCTCTTCCAGAATCGAACTGCGCAGCTCCAGGCCACGTTCGCGCGCCTTCTTCGCGTCACGTGACCTCTTCGCCGCCTCGTTGTTCCGCTTCCGGCGTCTCCAGTAGACGGCGTCCTTGCGCACGTCCGAAAGACCGGATCTCCTTCGTACCGGACCAAGGTCGAGGCCTTTTCCCGGGTAAGTTTCCACCTCCCCGTCTCCTCCTCCTCTTCCTCCTCCTCCTCCTCCTCCTTCTCTTTCCGGATCACCGGAAGACGAGGATGACGAGATCCGACTTCCGTTGTTGTCGGACTTCCGGTATGACGTAATCGTCGATTTCGGTGACGTTTCGACTTTGATCGGGTCGACGATGACGTCACGCGCTCCGAAGGAGGCGTGATTGGAGGGACGTTCCTTGTTGTTGTTGTTGTTGTTGTTGTCCCCAGCGGCGGTGGATTCCGGCGGAGGGACTCTTCCCGGAGTAGATCCGGTGACCGAACGACGACGACGACGACGCCACTCCCGGAGTGGAGCAGGTGGAGTAGAGCTGAGTCGGCCATCTGGCGAGCAGAACTGGAGAAAAGTGATGATGCACTCCGGCGGAGTGATGATGATGATGATGATGATACACCGAGTGGCGCATCTGAGAATCTTCCAGTGCTGTCCATTATCAATTCTAAAAAGCATCATTCATTCATTCATTCATTCATTCATTCATTCATTCATTCATTCATTCATTCATTCATTCATTCATTCATTCATCCATTCATCCATTCATTACACTATAACTTCGTTATAAAGCACTTATGTGTCTGTAAAATTCAGCACGTTATACAGTACTAGCGCACATTTGCAGTGACAATTAATACGCGAATTTCATGAATTTTAACATCTTAATTAATAATGAATTTCGTAAAGTTCAAGCAATATTAAAGTTCAAAAAGTTCGAACATCACAACTATGGGTTATAACCGAGTCCGTTATAACGAAGCTCTACTTTATCTCAAAGACAAACTTTATCTCAAAGATGAGCATGAACGAATGAAAGAACGAAAGAATGACTAACTGAATAAACGAACTAGGCCGAATAAATTAAGACAATTCAAGGTTAGACTAATGCCTAAGACCTAAGTTAACAGATTTGCCGAATATTTCAACTGTTTGGGTTTTCAAATGTTCTTATTAACCTAAGCTTATATACCTTACCCCAGCCAATACCTGACGAAAGTTATCATTTGCCACTATCTCTTTCCCTTAAATAGCATTTTCCATCAGCATTCCACCGTAGAGTCCACGACTTTCCTCAGATTTCATGGCATGCAATCGAACGTTCCAGTACAAGAGTAATAATATAACAGACCGATTGCGAAAACTCGCATCCAATTAAGACATTATCAAAATTGAACCTAATCACGGTCACCCAATCTTCTGTCTCTCTTTCTCTTTCCTCTGTAGTGACGTTTTAGCAGTTTCGTGACTGCTATTAGCAAAGCCCGTTGCTACTAGGCCTAATTATGCAAATGACGTTTTCTGGAACGATTAGATACTGCTCTTATTAGTTCCCGAAACCGCCGCGTAATTAGGCCTATAGGGGCCTAAAACACGCAACCTGGACCAGTTGTAGGCACGCAGGGAAAAGTGGAAAAATGCGGGAGACTGACTCCGCGATTTCAGTGCAGAAAATAAGTAAGTTCCTGAAATTAATTCGGCGCAGCACGCGAGACGCACAAAAGTTCAATTCTGATTTTGTAAATGGTCGAATAGACCTATTAGTGATCCATTATCTGTAAATGTAAATCGATATCGATAAAAAAACTACTCAGGTAGGCCTAATATGTACAGGTAATATGTAACTATCCGGATTCACAGGTAAGTCATAATCTGCCATTACCCCCCCCCCCCCCTCCGATAGAATATAAGGATGCAAGAGGGTTCTTGATATGAAGGCGCAGATGGCTTCGAGGCCACGACACTATATGACCTCAGTTCAACGCATAACCCGACCTCATTTTGCCTCAGTTCAACACATGAAATGTCCTGTACTCAAAATACAGAGGCGACTCCACGGTGGGGGGCGTGCCCCCTATTGAATGCCTAGTCCCCCAGCGGCCCCCCATTGAGGGTGATATTCTTCCAATATGTGCTGATTTAGGGAAAATAGTTGGTCCCCATGCTTAGAAGTTGCCACCCCCGAATTGATAATCCTAGAAATAACCCTGGATGGTATTCAGTGTGCAACTATTTTATTATATTATAACATTAAAACATGTTTAATTTCATTGAATTTTTCAGAAATCACAAGATAGCTTCTTGTGTTGTAAAATCAATTTAATGCAAACATTTCACTGGTACAAAAATCCTTATCCTTACACTAAAATGGAAATACATCGATATATACATTGATATATGTCTGTACAGAAGCCCTCACTGTATGCTAACCAGTGCTTCAATGCCTTAATGATGGCACCATGGCTGGAAAGCATTGTGCAGTAGTACCTACAGGGATATTTTCAGCAAAAACCTTGCAATACTGTACTTGATTCCTAAAACCTTATTCTAAAACCTCAACTGGTTACATACGGAATAAAATTGTTTAAATTCAAAATCTCTTATGCCTTGCTTCTGTTAGGTTTCAGTCTAGGGCAAGGCTGACCCCGGTTGTCATGGCAACATTTAGTTCCAGAAAATACACAAAATAATCGACGATGTCAGAGAATTCAGTTTCCAGAAGAAGAGGTGAAAATTCTGGGCCACCTCAGTGCCAGAAACAAAAGCAGTTCAAATCATACTGAAAATTCGAAAAGAAAAAGAAAAAAATCATATTAACATACAGTAGCCATCGCTGAGCTATGTTTTAACATTAATCGTAAATTAAACTAAAATAAATCCTCTACAGCAAAACCCACCGATACGGAAGTTCTAGATACCATAGATACAAAAAATGCCAACCAAAATCACAGTAAAACTTAAATAATAAACAAACTATATAATACGCAATTTTAACTAAATCGGTCCAACTGGAGGTCACTGTTCATCCTGTCATAAAAATGCCATAGAATTGGGCTAAAGGTTAAAGGTCATCTTGCCACAACAATGCCATATAACGTACTGGTAACTCATCATTTCACTTTTCACCAAAACCCAACACAAAAGTTTAACAGGTTCAAAATAATTAACTAACAATGTTATGCTCTGTGGCTTAACAAACATCTTAAAACCTGATAACATCGACTACCCTGGGGACCAGAAGAAGCAGATCATTAACCTCGGTTAGTCCAAATCAAACGGTCTATGTTAACCCCTATAACGGCCGCGATGCACACATGCATCCATTTTAAATTACGTTACAAAGAAACAGCCGGTAAAGGGTTAACATGCTATCCGGGTCTCCACAAATATGGGTCCCGCGGTAATTTGTAATTGAAAAAAATTCAGCACAATGTTACTGTAAACCGACTAAAAAGATTTACCACTACACAAAACATTCACGCTTAAAATATAAATTGACATATTTATCACTTGTCACTTTGGGTTAAAGGTTTACCTTCATTGTTACCTGTTTAGCTAACACCTCTTTAAGAAGTCAGCTGAAACACCTGTCCTCTATCACACAAGGACAAAACTTACGACTTAAATAAGAAGTACACACTTAATAGCAAATGAGTTTAATGTATGTGACAATGAATAAAAAAGACTATAATACAAATACAATTAACTTATGACAAAATGAGTCTAAAGGTACTTACTGCATAGAATGGCCTTCTGGTCCTCAGTACCCCAGACTTGAAAAGCTGCAGGGTCATACAACAACAGCTGGGCCAAATATGTGCGAACCCCAAACATTTTAATTGGATAATTCAGGTTCTATTTTCAATATGCCATCATTAAATATTATTTCTAACACATCTTCAAAAACAACCACATTATAAAATTCATAAAAGCAGAACAAATAAATGTAAGATCGATATTCAAACAGTTTTAGTAATTTCCAAAACTTACGCTAAACTCAACCAATTACGAAGAACCAATTGAAAAAGAGAGAATTTTTTAACAGCCAATGAAACGCGATCCAAACGGCTACCGTTGTCGAATCAGAATCAAATATGATGAAATATTGAATATTCATAGTTATTGAAGTTCAAGACAATGTCAGTGCATTTGAATGAATTCTTCGAGCGAGACAGGGACCAGCCCCTTAAAAGGAATTCGATGTCTGCGTATAGCTGTTGCCGCATCGCATTTCAACGACAGGACCCCCTTCGTTCGCAGCAGAATGTCGGCGACTCCCGTCGTCGAAACATCCTTCGCCGTTTCTCCGCGGGAATTGCTCCGGTCGAGGTGAATCCCGGAGTCAATCAGCTCGACGATGATGTTGTGCAAGGACATGAAGTCGCTGATCGGGTGGTCGTACTTGACGATCACGTGCAGCGCGGAGTTTCCCTTGGCGTCGATCGCGCCGACGTTCGCGCCGCACCGGATCAACAGGCTGACGAGCTTGTCGTCGGGAAAACTCATGACGTCGCTGACGTGAAAGTCGTCGACGTGCGTGCCTTGGTCGCAGGCCATGTGAAGAGGGGAATAGTTGTTCTTGCTCTTCAGGAAGAGGTTCTTACGGTTGAAGCAGTACGCCATCTTTCCGAGCCGGTATTCCTCGTCTCCAGCGGTCTTGATTCGGAGGAGGATCGAGAGGAGATAGAGAGCGGTGTGGATGTTCATCTCCAGCATCTCCTCGGCCAGTTCCACCTCTTCTTTCGACGCGTCCTCTCTCTGGATCCGCCTTCTGTCGTGGTCGAATTCGACGAGACAGAACTGGAACACGTCCTCGACGACGGCGAACTTCGGCTGCGACCCGGTGTAGACCATCTGAGAGAAGACCTGAGCGAACCTCAGAAGGTCCTTCGCGACCATTCGCTTGTTGCCCTGCCGCAGTTTCAGGACCCGCATCCACAGCGCGATGCACCTATCGAAGTGCCCGTTGTCGGCGAATACTGCGCCCCGAAAGACGATCGGGTGGGGTATCTCGGCGTTATCTTCGCCCAGGATCCGCTCACGGATTATCAGCGCCTCCATGTGAAGGGCATCGGAGTTGTGCTTGAGCGCTTCCAGCTGGGCGACCGTTTCGCACTCCAGACGGCCGCCGTACGCCTCGATTGTCGGCAGAATCTTCTTCGGCAGGGGCTTTTCGGATTCGCTGAAGCGCTCCTGCATGGCGTACCACAGGTAATGATAGCACTTGGAGATGTCGTAGTAGTCCTTGTCATTCGCAAACGAAGCGCCGAGCAGCTCCAATGACTCGATCTTCTCGAGTTTCGTGCACTGCGTCTCCGAAATGAAGTACTCGACGATGGCCGCTCGGCCGCACTCGGCGGCGATGTACAGCGGTGTCAATTTTTGGTCGTTCAGCAACATCCTCGCGTCGTAACTCACCAGCTCCTGCACGATGCCCAGATGGCCGCGCTCGGCGGCGAAATGCAGCGCGGTCGCGCCGCAGCTGGCCGTCGCGTTCGGATCCGCGCCGTTCTCGAGCAGGAACGACACCAGTGACGTGTGTCCCTTGTAGGCTGCTATCATCAGACAAGTATTCCGGTACTTGTTGGGTATGTGAACGTCTGCGTCATGTTCGACCAGGTACTTGACGATATCGAGCCGGCCGTCGAAGCAGGCGGCCCTCAGGGGCGTGGAGTTGGACAGCGTGGCGTGGTTGACGTCCGCCCGGAACTCCAGCAGGGTCTTGACCATCTCGAAGTGACCCGCCCCGGCGGCACACCACAGGGCCGTCGCCCCGTCGATCACGAACCCGTCGAACTTGACCGTCCCTGTCTGTTCGATGTCGACGCCGTACTGGGTGAGGAGAACCCGGACGACGGCGCAGTGGCCGTTGCGGGCGGCGATCAGGAACGGCGTTGTCCTCTGTTCGTCCTCGTCGGTCACCAGGGACAGGATGGCCTCCACATCCGGCCGGGGACGGTGGCACAGCAGGGCGAAGATCATGATCGTCCGGCCGTCCCTCGCCGCCGTGAACACCTTGTAGGCGACGTCCTTGCCATCCATCGTCAGGCGAAGCGAATTACAGCGATCCGGAAGAAATATCTTTCGTTATTTCTAGAAATCTGTAATCTCGATTTAATAATATTCACTATTTAACTGTAATGCCCACTTCCGCTGAGCAATCCAATGCGAAAATAAGTAAGTACAAACTCGGAATATATAATCTGCAGCCGTAAAACTTTCATGCATTGACTATTGAACTTCTATAGCGTCACTTTAGTAATGGTCCGCTATGAAATGCTCGGTACAATATAGAATTGCATTCTGCTATTGTTGAATAGCGGTCTAGTCACCGCTTGGATATAGATTCGGCATGGTAACAAAACATGCATTGCAGACATTGTGCCGTTGTCACAGTAAGCATAAAGGTGATCACTTAAGCCTGAAAACCTAAAAAATTATATTGGAGATGTGTCTTTCGTTCAAAATTGAATGCAAACGCTATATTATAAGAGCTTATTATAAGAGCTCTAAATTTTGGACATAAAAATTATTTATCAGTTGGACACATCATCATTTTCTGTGAATATTATGTGCTATAAATTTTTTATTATGGCTGCAATTAACACTTATTTATCTAGAAAAACGCACTCCAAACAGAATAACATAATTTTTTGCTATTAAAAAACAAACGACTAAGTGTTGAGTTTTCTCGATTCTCCCTTTGTTCTAAAGATCGTCTTGTGAATTTATAAAGTCACAAACGGCGAACCTAGAGCCGAGTAAACGAAAGAAGATTAAAAGGCCGACGAATGAGAAGAATTAAAGAAAAATAAAACGAATTAAAGTGACATTCTTAGTTTTCCATTTATGTTCTCCGTTTTACGAATTCAGAGAATAGAAACGATCGGAAAGAATCGACACGCATGCATATCCTATCTGAACTGTGCGCCCGGCATAATAACGCAGGGCGATGTGTTTTTACAGCGCCATCATGGAGTATATTAGATCTCGTTCTGTCATGAATGAACGGTGTGTGGTCGTGATCTGTGCCGGTTCGGGACGTGAACGTAGCAGGAATAGCCTCGTGTTGCGCTCTGCGAGACCAGTTTTGAGGCTATGAGATCGCTGGCGGTCGAGAAATGAAGTTGTGTGCGACTGCGAGCGCAGGAGATGAAGGCACCCTCCGAGAGTCAAGACTCGTTGGATCGTCAGCGGACGGTGTGAACGGCCCGGAACCAGAGATGGAGCTGATCGAGTCGCAGCATCTGTTCGATCTCGTACGGGGCACTGTCTGCTGGGCGATCTTCGGCCTCTGGTGCCTGCAGTGGGTCGTTCATATCATTTCCATTTTGCATGGGTAAGAGATTTTGCCAATGGAATTCACATCGTCATGTTAATTAATTACTGGCAAATACCGAGAACTGACAAATACCATCTTGCGAAACAACAAGTAATAAATGAGCGATAAGAATAGCAACTTCGAAAATTGATTGTGGTTTTTAGGTCGGAACTTTTATTTGGTAATTCCCCGTAGTAATATTATTTATTAATTGCTGACTTGATGGATAAAAAGATGGTAAAGCAGGGGTGACTAATGCCCTCGCCCGCCGGCTGCTAATTGGCGGCCCATAGGGGATCTTCTAAATAAATGTTATTGTTCATATTTATGCATAAAATATTGAATCATGAGTAAGATTGTTAGTTCCTGTGCTTAATTTAATAAAATAGCAACTTTACTTTAAACTTCTGTTTAATTGTAACTAATTACCAGTTACTACCATTATGTGACTGCAGTGACTGTCACTACTTCTGAAAACACTAACAATGTACAATGGGCAACAAAACACGTGGCCCTCTGCATACTGATAAATATTTCTAATGGCCCCCTTGTAATTCGAGGTTGGCCACCCCTGTGGTAAAGAAAAAACCGGCAGATCAGTCTTGTTCACCTGGTGCTGACTCCCAACAATGCCCTGTTAGTACTGAGCCAGCATAGGGGATGTGGTGGATCAGTTGCGTAGCCAAGGGGGAGGGTTGGGGGTTAAACCCCCCTGGCTGCCGAAAACAAAATATTTTTAATGAGTTTCTATGCATTTTTAATTTTGGGATGCGATTTTGGAGGGTGAAACCCCCCCTGGTTATACAATGTAACGGTTTATGAGGTGAGGACCTTTTTTACTTTTTTATTGCTTGTCAAGACTTTTCCGAAGTTGGTCAAAACCAAAAACCACCACCCCCCTCCTTCCAGAAATCCTGGCTACGCCACTGTGGTGGAGCAGAGGTAGGATCCATTGCCTTGCAACCGAAGGGTTGGAGGTTCAAATCTGACCCCAGACACTATTATTATTATTATTATTATTATTATTATTATTATTATTATTATTATTATTCATGTACCGGTACTATGTAACATGTTCAAGCAGTCCTTCTAGGACGATTTACCACATAAATCTTAACTTTCAATAAATAAATAAATAAATAAATAAACTATCTAGCGACCTTGGCCAAGTCATTCACCCATGACTTGCTATGCACTTACGAAGCTTTCAAAATGTGCGACAAAAATTATTGTTTTTAATTATTGTTTTAAGAATGTCATGCAGTTGAACTCCCAGAAAATTGCATCATTTAGATGTGGACTTTGTCTCTAATCTCCCACCCGGTTAGTGCAGGAAAACCCCTACCCCAAATTAATTTCCCCGAGATAGACTGAGTTCCATTGCAGCCGGCATTCCCCGCCCCATTTTTTTATTTCATTAGGTTATCAATCTTCCAGCAGATTACACTCTGTGTAAAAGTGCACTGTTGTCCAGTTTTCATTCTACTTATTACCGGTAACGCTTTTCCACGTCCCCATCCTCTCAACCCCCATCACCCCCCCCCCCACCTCACCTCCCCGCACTCCACACTCATTGATGACCTTTTGCTATTTCCCTGCCAGATAGTCACTATCAGTGCTTTTCCAGTTGGCTTTTTGTTTGTTATCGGACGGATGGAATTTCCACGCATGTGGGAACAGAATTATCGAGTGGAATGTTATCGGAATCGAGCATGTACATTGTACGTTGCAGCCAAGATTGTCTCGCATTTTAAATGTCTCTCTGAATAAATTTAATATCTGCTACACTTTGCAGTATCTATGTTTTCATTTTGCATAAGAACGTAAGTAAGTAAGCAAGTCAATAAGTTTTATATGACTGTGTTTTTCTTTAGTTCTGCTGCAGGCCAACTGCTATGCATGGAATACTTTACTTACAGTTAAACTCTCCTATCATCACGCTTGTTAATAAGGGTTTGATTTTATTGGGGGGATTTTGCAGGAGGTTCAACTCCCCTCTGGTCAAGCTTGTTCTGGAGGTATTGATTAGAAGGGGTGGAAAATTTTTGGGTGGAGTTGTCTAACCTCCATCCTTTTTTAAAAACCGGTTTTTGTTTTGGCATTGTAAGCAGTCGACCTTCATTTTTCACAAATTCCTAGTCTAACAGTTTTTATATCCCTGCCCATTAAAAATTATTTTTGTTATCGTCATCCGATGTTCTTTTTTGCATGTTCTTTTTTGGGTTGCTCGGGTGGGCTGATGGACAATATATTATAATATCCTAGCCCCCTCCACAAAAAAATCTATAGGATGACTTTATTGATCGGAAGGGGTGGGGTTGGGTGGTGGTGGGGGCGGTGGGGTGGTGAAGAGGAGATATAGCCCTATGTATAGCCTCTTGGTGTTGTTGGCCGGTCAATCCTCCGGCTTGATCCTGCCTTCTATAGGAGTGGCACCATTTGGCCGATCTCAGAGATGAGGCTACTGATAAAGGCTGGCTGGCTCTTTGGGGATCAGAGAGCTAGTGGCTTCTAGGAGTCCCTGCTGGCCGCGTTAGGGTTAGGGTTAGGTGGTTGGGAGTTGGGGGGGAAGGATGAGACATAGTTGGACTAATTCTGAAGAAGCACAGATGACAACTTCTTCTAAGTCAAGGACTCCTGAGAGTAATTATATTTAGATCTCTCTGTCTCTCTCTGTCTCTGTCTCTCGCTCTCTCTCTTCATAAGGTTTTTGTGAACTGCAGTCAGGTCCGTTTACTGTCACTTCTTAATTATGTGAACTACAGTCAGGTCCGTTTACTGTCACTTCTTAACAGTGATGGGCACTAGTTAACTAAAATAGTTATAACTATTAGTTTAACTGGAAAAATTTAGTTGAGGCAATAGTTTAACTACTTTTTTCTTAACTAGTTACAGCGATAGTTTAACTACTTTTTAAAATAGTTACAACTAAAAGTTTAACTACTTTTTGGCAAACTTTTTTGTTCTGCTGCTTATTTCTTATTGCGCTTTGTACTGAAACATGACAATGAATTACACTAGTGTTGCTGACATTTTTGTCGAACCTTCTGATAGTTAATCACATTGTTTGATTCTAGTACCTCCTGCATAAGCCTTCAGGGGCGGTTCTACGTTGTGTATGACTGGTGATGCATCCCTCCACCAGCCCACCATAAATGCATTTGTGGCATTGATGAATTTCTGAAAAAATGTTGGGTATTTATTTCTTGGTAGTACTTTGGTCTAACAGTATACTTAATGACTAACTACAGGTCATTTTGCACTATGACTTTGTACAACCAGACTAAAATGGCTTTTATACATTGTCAATTCTGAACATTATATTTTTAAAATCAAATCTACAGATTTCTTCTAAACCGTTTTCATATAATTCCTTTGACAATTGGCGGGATCTTCCTAGAAATTCATTGCATCCCCCACCGAGAGTTCTTGCAACTGCCACTGTGAGCCTTCATAGATTATGGCAAGTTCTTTTTGTTACCGGTACATTGAAAGGAGTCGAATAAAAAAATTACAAAAAAGTTGCCAAATAGTTGGAAATAGTTTAACTACCTTAAAAAAGTTTAGTTAAACTTTTTTGGGAAAATTTTAACTAATAGTTAAAATAATAGTTTAACTACAAATATTTAGTTAAAAATAAAGTTTAGTTTAACTACTTTTTTACCAACTAGTGCCCATCACTGCTTCTTAATTAATTATGTACTTATCCACTATCACTTCACTTGTGAACGGATGTCTATTATTAAGCATATTAAGCAAATTAGAAGTACCGCTAGTATCAATCAATTTCAATTTCCTTTCAATAAATGGGGGTTTGACCATTTTTTTGATATGTTTGGGGTGATGTAAGCCCCTCTTACCGTGAATCAGCTGAGTGAGTTGTATTTCGATAGAATTTCAAAGCACAGTAATATCTGCTATGAATGAATGAATGGGTTTTCGACAGATTTGACAGCATGTCATGGGTAGAATTACCGGTACCCATATATCCCACCAGGTGGCAGTAAGGTTGTCTTCATGCATGTAATAATTGAATTTGTAGAGTTTCACTGTAAATTGGACATGACAAAAGTCCAAGATCTGCCAATAAATTTGATTATTTTATCTAGTTTTTTCTGACCATTCTGGTTAATTTTGACGGACTGTAACTGGAAGTCTCAGAACATGGACTACTAAATGATTGTATATTACATTACATTATATTATATTATAGTCGTTTAGTAGTCTATGGTCTGTCTGTATAAACGGTGTGTGTGTGTGTGTGTGCGCGTGCGTGTGTTCAGACACTATTATTGGATGTGACGGGCAGGAAGGCTGGTGACTGATTGTCCCCAGATATATCTCTGCATTATTTAGGCTGGACACGTAATTAGGAATGTCCGGGGTAAGAAGTGCAATACACTGTCATGCATCATCACTCTCTGCTACCCCCACTCCCTCTTGTTTGTTCAAATCGGGGATATGTTTTTTTAAAAATCCCAAATCCCAAAAACTGAATTCAAAATCTTGTGCCTTCGTCAATATGTCAACGTCTTCCTGCCTTCCCTCTTACTTCCCCCATTTGTATGCAGATGAAGAGATGCGAGAATTCCCTCGACTTTGTCCATTTTTGGCTTATGCATATTCTGTTTGTTGATTCAAGGGTGCACAAATTGAGAAGTGTGCTAAATTTCCCCACGCTGGGCATTTTCCACTCTGCACTGTTTGCTTCATATGGGCGGGAAGGGGAGGGGGACATAACAGACTGCTATGCAATACCGCCCTCGTAGGCCGGGTCATACTTAACGGTAGGTCTACTTTAGTTTTGCCTTAATATAGCAAACAGGTGGTTTTTTTGTAGTAAGCGTCGTCTGCACGGATCGTCGCCACTAGGATCGGTTGATCCTCAACTACTCCCAGGAGTTTCGATCCTTAAGCCGCTCACCGGAGTTGATCCAAATCTCTATGCAAACCTAGAGACCTTCTTCAACATGAATTATCCAAAGGTAATTGTCGGGACTTTGAGAGATTGCATTTACTCTGCCAACCATCCGAGATTGGCCGGAATTGTTGGTGGAAAAACTGGTGTATTTTATGGAAAGGATATTTTACCCTGGTAGCGATATAAACAGGACGTGTCCTCCCTCGGGGTTGGGGTGTTGTCTTTGGGTGATGATAATGAATTGACTTTAAGCGGTGTTGTGATATGGAGATCAGTGACAATTTATTGAGAAGTTTGAATATACTGAAAATTATGAGGATGGCCACTGATTGTGGATGGTGTTGGCTGATTCAGGAAGTTTCGTGTTCAATTTTTTTCTTGGGCATCTTGCAGTATTTTTCACAAGACTGTTGTAGCCTCACCTGTGTTGTTCATGTGACAGCCTTTTGAATATTTATTAGCACACCTGTGGAAGACAGGCTGACCTTGATGGTTCTTGCATTCTCTCTCTCTCTCTCTCTCTCTCTCTCTCTCTCTCTCTTTCTCTCTCTCTCTCTCTCTCTTGAAGTTGCCTTCCGTTGACCTTGTTGTGTCCATAGCAACCAGGAGACTTGGTGTTTGTTGGCCGAGTGTGTTTAGTGAATAGACACCCCTGGATGGGTTGAAGTGGTAGTACCGTTTAGATGTCTGCCTGGATGTCTGTTTGAATGTTAGTGTGGGTCTAACACGATGCTTGGCAAACAATTCTGGGTCCTGACCAAATGTTTAATCAATGAGGACATGAGCCATTGTACAGACAGCCTTTATCCTTTACACTTTACGCACGCTTGTGTGTAAATGCAAAATCAAGACCATGTAATTTTACCTTTTCCTCATTTCCTCATGGGTACTCTGTACTTGTGTAGGTACCGTACATGGTCCTATCGACACCTTTTATTTCATTGATTTTTCGTACCATGTCAGTAACATCTCACTGCTATGCTGTACCGCGACCGACCATAATTGGCATGAATTTGAGGTTAAGTATATGTTTATTAAAATTTTCAGATTTTTGTTTTCACGGAAGACTTGGTACTGACTTTTAAAAAAAACCGATGTATTCGCATTTATTACTCCTATATTTTTATACTTGTTTCATTATTTTAGTATGAATTGCTGTTTTGCATTGAAAACGATTGGGACCCAGCGATCATGGTCGTTCAAAGTCTGTTGTCAAAATATCCTCAAATGGACGCAAAGCTCTTTGTTGCAGGCAGGTCCTATCGTAACTTCCTTGACGGACCATAACTTTACTTGGACTGTAATCTTACCTGGACCATAACTTTACGTGGACTGTAATCTTACCTGGATCGTAATTTTACTTGTGTGGTGCAGTATGCTTTTGTCTGCTTTATAAGTTAGAGCACTGTGTATTTAATCTCACTATGCTCTATAATATACTATATATATACTATACTATATATATATACTATGTGTGTATATGTATATATATACATACAAACATTAGTACAATTATAAGTACAAGTATAAGGACAAACATTAATACCACACTGATTTAACTTACTGGTAGTTATGTATTTAGGTTACCAATTGAGTTCAAAAGCACCTGTAAAATTGGAACTTGGTGCTAAGCTGAGTTGTGCAATTGAATTGCACAGAGGCAGGTGCAGGAGTATCAGTGGTATTATTACTTCCATAGAAGGTATTTGGAGTACCAAAGGAAAGGTTAAAGGTTAAGTAATAGTAGTTTTGTCAAATGCATTTTGTCCAAGTGACGAGTGTTGCCACTACGTGTATGATCATTTTAAAAACTTGTTAGGCAAGAAAAAGGTTGGAGTCAATCCGAAAATCAATAACATGATCGAAGCGTACGAGTGCGGAAAATACGATCTCGTCTTGATCTCTGACAGCGGTCTTAGAAGTAAGACCCCCGATCATGATCTGAATTTGACCTGGATCTTGAGTGACTGTGATATGGTGTGACATTGGCCGATGCTTATATGCATTAAGAAGTGGCGCTATAGAAGTATTAAAAGACTGAACTGTATTAAAAGACTGAACTGTATTAAAAGGCTTAACCCTAACCCTATCCAATGGCCTAGCCTTTACTGCTTGAAACGAAATTTTCCAGACATAAAGATACACCAATCTATGTCATAAGTGCAAAATTTCATAAGAATATATTCACTACTTTGAGCACTTTTCAACGTTTGCGATTTGCCCTTACTGCTTATATATTAACTGTATTGAAAGAGTGGACTGTGTTAAATTCTATTAGGAGCTGTTTGTCCATGTCTTGATGTGTTTGTATGTTGCAGTGAAGGAGGACACTTTGATGGACATGGTCACATGTCTTACGGAGTCGGTCGGACTGGTTCATCAGATACCCTTTGTCTGTGATAGAGAGGGTTTCATTGGTGTTCTCGAAAAGGTGAATTTTTACTAACAATTTCAGTATCTATGTTTTGAAAATGAATTGCTAGGTTTCCTTTTGGCACAAATTCCAGCGGTAATCAGACCTCTATGCTGTTCTGTTTATAAAAAACTTACAGTTATTGGTTTTTGAGTTATATGAGTGTACAGTAGAACTTCGTTATAATGGGCTCAGTTATGGTGTGTACTCAGTTATAGAGTACAACAATAGCCTCTCCCATGTGATGCACTACCGTATTGGATGGTATTGGATATAGCATACCTTGGGTATAATGTAATAAAGTTTACAGACCCACTAAGTACGTTACAACGAAGTTCTACTGTAGTTTACTGTGGTATTTTCTCTAGGTGTATTTTGGGTCGCAGCATGCAAAGATCTATCTAATGTCCGATCTTCTTGGCATAAACTGCGTGACTGGGATGTCCTGTCTCTTTCGGAAGGATGTTCTAGAACTGGCCGGAAGTCTACGATCTCTCGGCTGTTACCTGGCAGAAGATTACTACCTGGCTAAGGTATTTATTGACAGGTAAGTTGCTTTTGTCTTCAATCTAGAGCAGACTGTGATTACTGAACTGTGCTGTAAATATAAATGTCAGCGCCTGGATATATATCATTGTACTCTCATCCGAAGAATTCATAGAATCTATCCATCCGTAGACTGTATCTATCTATCCATGTATCCATCTATTGTCCATCCATTGACTCGATCCATCCATGTGCCCTGCTAGACAAACTGGTTGAATGAGCGAGTGAACAGGTGAATGAATGAATGAATGAATGAATGAACGAATGAATGAATGAATGAATGAATGAATGAATGAATACCAGTACCTGCCACCAAATGTTTTGGTGATTATTCTGTTATTTTAAATTTTCTTGTGTGATTATTCTCGTTATTTTAAATTTCTTGTGTGATTGGCTATAATTGCAGAGGCTGGAGGTGTCGAATCAGCTCATGTCCTGCTCTGCAGAATGCAGGGACCTCTTCCATCTCAATTTTCCAGGCGCGAATGATAAGGTATAGACAGAGACTTTCTTCTTTAGTAATGTTCACACTTTTGTGTCTTTGCGGTTTCAACCACAAGTGTGAGGAATGCCAAGTGAGATTGAATCAAGATTTCAACTTGATTCTATCCTCATTTTGTGAATAACTTTCATCAATTAATGTTTAAACTCCAAAAGTGCTGCTATTGGCACTTGATGAATTTTTCTGACCACCCTATTGGCGCTTGATGAATTTTTCTGACCACCCTATTGGCGCTTGATGAATTTTTCTGACCACCCTATTGGCACTTGATGAATTTTTCTGACCACCCTGTTGGCACTTGATGATTTTTTTGCCACCCTATATAAAACGAGCAAGTGATGCTGCAGCTATTTCAATCCAAAGCCTTGTGTTGCCTCACTTGGTTTTTCAAAAAAGTTGTACAAATTTTACGATTTCAGATGCATCAGACATTCACAGGACTGACAAGTACAGCAATTATACAGGGTGGCGCAAAAAAACCGGACTATATTAAATGCAAACCTAAATGTGACCAGTCTGGTTTTTTGCGCCACCCTGTACATCATTATTTCATTCATTTCTTGCCGTAGTTCATTCTGTCTGCGTCACCGCTTCGTCTTTCGGTCTGTTTCCAGGTGGATCAAGCTCCGTACGTCGCTGATTCCGATAACTGCGCTGCTCGAGCCGTCGTCCGAGTGTCTCGTGATGGGCTTGTGGAGTGCGTGGGCGGTTAGCTCCCTGTTTGAGTGGAGTGGACTGGCCTTCTTTTTTGTGCACACCCTGCTTTGGTTCCTGCTCGACTACATCCTTCTGCTGGTTCTACAGGTCAGGAGAACTTTCCAGGACCCCCTCCCCTGCCCCTTCCCCTCCCCCTCCCAGACCCTTACAGCCAGTGGCGGCTCCACCGGGAGGGCCAGAGGGGCCCGTGCCCCCCTATTGGGTGTCTGGCCCCCCAGTGCCCCCCCCCCAGTTGGGACCCTATACTTAATGCTACATACATTAAACAACAAATGGTTGGCCCCCATGATTAGAAGTTGCCACCCCGACGGCCCCCCCACTTGCCAAATCCTAGAGCCGCCACTGTAAGTTACAGCTGACAGTTTTGTCAGCAGTTATGAAATTGGGGCACAGTTAACCCGTTAACTGTGTATTTAACTGTAACTCAGTGTAAAATGGACGGATATATCCGGGGTCCCCAGTTAAGGGGTTAATGGAGATTTTGCTTCGACTGAAAAAATGTTGAGTTCTACTGTTTAACGTCATGTTATAGATATCATCAGGAAAATGTGTTTACCCAGTGTTTAACCTAGACTCTGGACTCCGGGGGGGACTGACAAGGCCGAGGGGCGGGGGAGTCAGCTAGGGGGCTGCTGTTAGTTGATGTAGTATGCCAAAATTTCCGGGGGGATTTTAAATTTCCGGGTGGGGGAAAGAAAGGGCAGTTTTCCCCCGGAAACGGCCTAGATTAAACCCTGTGTTAACCTGCTTGGCTGTATTGTCATTCCTTTTATTTGATTGACAATTTTGTGGGCATTAATTACTGTATTGTTGACTAATGTACAGAATGATCGAGAAAATAATCTTTTATGAATTGTTCATAATTCTTTTTAATCTTTAAAATAATATACCATAGGGTAAAATCATAAATGACTCGGCCCAATTGACCCCATGTTTTGGCTACGACTGTTTCAAACGACGTAGACTAAGTGACCAAGGATAGGCATCTACTTTCGACGTTGTTATAACCGAGTGCGTTATAATGAAGTTCTACTGTATTTTACTGGTATTTTGTCCGTGTTTTTTGTCCCTCAGGGCAGCTCTGCTCCGTTTTCAAAGTTCGAGTACGTCACCGGCTGGCTCTTCCGCGAGCTGACCTCCGTCTCGCTGATGGTCCGGGCGCACTGCAGCCGCGCCCTCGTCTGGAGAAACCGGAGATACGTGCTCCGTCGCGGCGGTCTCGGCGAAGAGCTGCGTAGCCACGGGCGCCAGCTGTGCGTATGATCTGCTCGGGAGCGGAAGTTCGTTTTAAAATACTCGCGACGACTCGTGAGCGCCCGACTTCGGCAGGGGGTGCTTTGCTCGTTGCCGGTGCTGTTGGTCTCTCTTTCTGAAAAGAAATTCCTTGCAGAAAAGTCACCTTCACATACAGTGAAACCCGCTTAATTGCATAGGTGCCGTGCAAGCCTTGCTTATGCGATTAACTGGGCTATGAAATAGCCGGACGTCTCCAAAACACTGGTTCGGTTTTTAAAAGTTATGCAATTAAGCGGTACGTTACCACTGTTTGTTTTCTCATTGTCACATAACCTTCTTGCACAGTTTTCACACGCAGCTGGTCAACCACTGCTGGCTTAATTTTTCTGGTAGCTTGGATCAACAGGTGGTTAGTTTGATTGACGAGCGAGTTTGATTGCGCGTTTTTTTGTAATGCCTCTTACGTCGTAGGATTTTGAATTTTGAGAAGTGCTCACTTCACTTGTCTACAGTGGCGGCTCCACAGGGGGGGCTCGGGGGGCTGTGCTCTCCCCTATTGAGTGCCTGCCCCCCCCAGTGGCACCCTGTTGGGACCCTATACTTAATACTACATACCTAACAACAAATGGTTGGCCCCCATGATTAGAAGTTGCCCACCCCAACGCCCCGCCCCCCACTTGCCAAATCCTGGAGCCGCCACTGCTTGTCTATCATTCTGTGTAATGCTGCATTCCATAGAAAAAAAATCATGTAAACATTTATTACCATGTTACACTGCATTACTGTAAATAGAAATTTGTTGTATGATTGTGTAGGATATTGATGCATTTCTGACTGATCCAGACATTCATAAACTGTGTTTTATAAATTAATGAGCTTTAACAGTGGCGGCTCCACCGGGGGGCAGGGGCCCGTCCTCCCTATTGAGTGGCTGCCCCCCCCCCAGTGCCCCCCTGTTGGGACCCTATACTTAATGTTACATGCATTAAACAACAAATGGTTGGCCCCCTCATGATTAGAAGTTGCCATCCCAGCGCCCCCCACTTGCCAAATCCTAGAGCCGCCACTGAGCTTAATAATTACTTGGAGTTACTGTCTCTTATCCAGTAAAACATTTATATAGCTTTTGATTTTCAGTTATCAATTTTCATCGTGCAGTTTGGCAGTTTTTCTGTTGTAACATCGATATGTATTTCAAGTTTTGCCTTCGTTTCTGGATCTTGAATTATTTTGTTTTGGTGTGCCATCGGCTGATGCTTCTGTGCATATGAAGTGGCGCTATAGAAGTTTAAGATTAGATTGAAGTTCCTGTCTACGCATGAGAATTAACTATCATCATGTTAACTGTATGTATTGAGAAATTTATGATGATCTTGGTTTTTACGATTAATTTGTTTTATTCATTATTATCTTTTTATTCATTATTATCTTGATTGTGAAAGACTATTATGAGTACAGTTATCGTATTGAATATGTGGACTTTAATTTATTTGTGCCAAAAATGGACTTAACTTGATGCGTACTCAGAATTTTGGTACAAACTTTAGGCACTAGATCTGTTTATAATTGTCATTGACTCTATGTATTTACTTATAGTTCGTTATTCGCTTAAACAGTTTACTGGATAGTGGTCATCGTGATGAATATGGCTATATGTAGCTTTGACTGTATGTGTTTTCTACCTCTTTTATTTGTTACTGTGCGTGACTTTTTGTTTTTAAACTTTCGAGTCATTTAGTTGCTGTAAGAGATCGCTCAGTCATTGATCTGCTAGTCAAGTCGGAAGAATTTAATTATATCTCTTCGATGAAGTTAAGCGTGAAATAGTGATACAGATTGCGAAGAAAATCTGTACTTTTGAAGAACGGTAGTCAATATTATACTGTATATTAGACTAGACAAGCGTATAATGATATTATACAGTACTAGAAGGCCTATACAATGCATCAGTTTTACAAATGAAATGCGTGCATTTTGGCTGCACTGTGCCGTTGACTGTATGTTTCTTGGATGGTGTGCCGTGGCTGGAAAAGGTCTGGGAGTACTGCTGTATATCTAGTTATCTTTGTCTTCTTAGACGGACTTTTATATACAGATTTGTTATATTCAGTTGCTATTTTCTTGCTTTTAAAATGACTTAAAATAAGGTGTGTGTGTGTGTGTGTGTTTATTCTAGGCCCTCTCTGGGGGGGGGGGATTTCCCCCCAAAGTTTTAAAATCCCCAAATTTTTATATGTTGGCTGGGGGATGGAAATTCCCCCCCCCCCAAGTGTGAAGACTCAGACCTTGTCCCCTCCAAACATTTCAAAATCTCCCCCCCCCCCAATGTCAAGGTGGCTAGATAAACACTGTGTGTGTGTGTGTGTGTGTGTATTTATTGGAAGAAGTGAACGACTAATTGACATATGCTGCTTGTTGTCACTTGCTGTCACTTGATGGCACTTGTATCATGCCTGATGACAGCAGTGTCATGAGGTGGTCATGACCTGTGAATGACTCACGTTCATGCACTGTAGCATGTCTTGTCTAGGGGTTTTATATTAGTAAAAGTGTTTCTGTCCACAGCACTTCTGTTTTATTGTATTTTCTTGTTCAGTTAAACGGTTAAATAAAATATGGAGTGAAGTTGATCTGTTTATCTATGTCTAGGTCTTGATATCGGAAATGTTTTTGTGGATTTTCATTATTTTTTGGCATTTTATGTTTACAGAGGAGTCTCAGATTCTAATCGTCAAAAGTTTTAAGCAATCGTTGAATGTATTTGTTGAGTATTTATGGTTCGTTCCAATGTATGTTGTTAGATTAACTGTTGTCCTCCTCTGTGTCACTGTCTACAGTAATTTCGAATACATGTTAGTGACTTCTTCTTTGTCTTCATGTTGTTGAATAAATTTTTATGTCCAGGAAACAAATTGTAAGTTGAATCAATGTGCATTGATCTGACATCGGATTTTCATGTCATGTACTGTAATGTAATAAGAGAACTTTTATATAGCGCTTTGGTAATGAATGGCTGTACACTTACTTGTTCATGGTACCAGAGATTGGGAACAATTGTTTTTCTGTAACTGTCGTTAATAAATGATAATTCCTAGACGTATATGTTCAAAATATTCGGATTTTTTCAGACATTTTTAAAATTTTTGACTGACTATTGTATAGGCGTATATTTACTGTAGGCGTTTTAGAGTTTGGACTTTGTATTTATGATGAAAATAGTGCTAGAAATCAAGATAATGTGCTACTACTGCTACTACTACTTTTTCTTATCTTTCTTTTACAGCAGTGGTAGCAGTGTTGCACCTATTCATTGGCGTATAGCCACGGGGAGGTGAGCCCCCCTATTTTAGCTGGGATCAGTCGTGGGATTTGTGCAAAATCGTTGAGATATTTTTCGGGGGGGTAGCAGTGGTGTGTGGTGTGTGTGTGTGCGTGTGTGCGTGGGGTTTGGCCAGCTTATGCAAAGTGGGGTTGTTAACTGTTTGAACACTGAAGCCCCGACCGCCGCTGCCATCCCCCCCCACCCCCTCCTTCAAACAAAAGTCAACGGATTTACAAAATTGTGTTAGAGATATTTTTGGTGAGGGGGTAGGGGTTGATTGAGGATCAACCCCGTTCTACTAGACTAAGTATCAAGAGTTCTCAACTGTATATATCTACAGGATAGCTTCATCGAAAAGGCATTTAAATTGGACATTTTAAACTTTTGCGAGAATGGTTTGTGCGGACGTTGGAATGGCTAGCAGATTTTGACAGAGAAGACTGTAGAGCACCTGCTAATCGAGGTTTTTCAAAATTTTGAGGCAACTATCTTTGTAGATAAAAAGTGCTTGGCATTCAGGGATTTGCCTGTGGCATTCTCTAATGCGTAAAATCGGACATTTTAAAGAACATTTTTAAACTACAGAGAATGGTACTGGGTAGACGGGTCGGAATGGGTAGCACTTTTGACAGACGAAGGTAGAGCACCTGCTAATCGAGTTTTTTCAAAAATTATATTTTATTTCTTGTAGATCAAAAGTGCAGACATTAGCAATTTTGCCTCTGGTATTCCCTAATGAGTAAATTGGACATTTTAAAACCATTTATAAACTGCAGTTCATGGTATTGGAAGACAGTTTGAATTTTACTTACTTTTGATATAAAGAAATACAGATGAGCACCTGCATCATCAGTTTTTCCAAAAATTATGGCGTCTCTTCTAGATCAAAAGTGCTTGGTCGAGAGAATTTTCTTCTGTGGCATTCTTTGTTGTTTGGACATTTTAAAGGAATTTTAAACTCACAGAGAAATGATATCTACTAAATATTTTAAAAGTGAAGAGCACCTGCTAATCATTTTTCAAAAATTAGGGCACTATCTCTTGTAGATCAAAAGTCCTGGCATTCAGAATTTTGCCTGATCTGTCTAACTAAATGGGAGAAAGCAGTGCTATTTCTAACATTATCAATTTGTATTTCCCAATTTGCTAACCCTAACCCTCACTGTTGCCTCTCAAACGTCTGTAGTCTCTGGGGAGGGTCTACCATGGTTGTGTGTGTGTGTGTGTGTGTGTGTGTGTGTGTGTGTGTGTGTGTGTGTGTGTGGCGTGGCCAGCTTATGCAAAGTGGGGTTGTTAACTGGAGGCAAAATGCAAAAACACTGAAAACTCCAATACCCCTCCAACCAAAGTCAACGGATTTACATAAATTGTGTTGGTCATATTTTTTGGAAGTGGGGTTCTTTGAACAACCCCGTGGCTACGCCACTGACTACTGGCCGACGCTCTAGGCCTACCCGGTATATCGGGTGAGTCATCGAAAAGGCATTTAAGTATTGAGACGCAACAAAAGTTTGTGCATAATTTTGTGCGGGTTTGGGGTAGATTGTAGACTTAGAAGATTGTAGACTGATTGTAGATTGTAGACTTGAGAGTTCACCTTCCCCCCTCCCCCCGCTGTTGAGGCCAACGCCCTGCCATCTTTGATGGAATTTGGATTTTGGGTTAGCACATAAGAATTTCAACAACAGTCGAGCTGTCTAGAGAGACGCTTAAGTTCAGGTCTATTGCAGGAGCTATGCTGGATAGCGCCACAGGCCTACACTTTTATTAGATCGTTAGGGTCAATCAACCTTTGCCCGCTTTTTGAGAGGCTGTGCGAGGGATGGAGAAGGTATAGGCCTATAGGCTAGAGGTTATTTGGTGAAATGGGAACACTTCCTCGTTCCCAATCGTTCCGCTGTCGTAGTAACAATGAAAAATAGTTGGCCCATGCTTACAAGTTGCCACCAAAACCGCCGCCCCCCCCCACGCCCCACTTGCCAAATTCTGGAGCCGCCACTGCTAAGAGCGACGCTAGAAGACACAAAGTTTTGAAAGTAACAGGTTAACATCTGGTCATGGTCGCTGAAGGTGGCCACGCATCAGTGATCGCCGTGCAACCACCGAAGCGACAAGTCAGGCTAATAGGGCGTTGTCGTTTTCTAAAGCAAACGCAGTGACAAAGGACACTTTGGCGAAAAATTGCCAATATATCACGACCGAGCATATTTATACATGGGCTATAATAACACCTTTTGTGTCTTCTCGCGTAGGCCCGACATTGTGAGGCGGTGAATCAAACTGCGCAGTCGAATATATCTGTTGAGAAAGCGAAGTTAATTTAGAGCGAAAGATTTGAGATTTTCGTTAATCGCAGTTTGTTTCGTCTAAAATCGTCGATTTTCGGGGTGTTTCAGGGAAGTTGTCTATATACTTCGCTAAAGATTTCGACTGAGGTGAAACAGCAGGAAGAAAGAACGCCTTCCTCAACATGTCCGGATACAGCTATTACGGACGCGACCCGTACGCCAGTGAACGAGCATATACTGGACCAGGGATGTTGCCTCGTGCGTACGAACCCTCACCTCCCGCTCGCTCGCAACCCCAGTTGATCTACCCCCAGCAAGAACAGGTCTACCGCGCCTGCAACCAACCGCCAGCCCCACCAGCTGCGCCACAGCCGTCGACAAGAGAGGTGAAGATCATTTACTACGTACCCGGGCAACCCGGCGATCCGACCTACCTGCCACCGGCACCACCGGCGCCTCCAGCCCCCGCCCCGGTGGCTTTCCGCGTGCCGGCCGCACCCCGACCGTCGTACATCGAGATGCCGGCTTCCGGAGACGGCGGCGGCGGCAGGCAACCAGTTCCGTGAAGGAGATACGTTCCGGGTGGTGGCGGTGCAGGAAAATCGCTACTCTGCCCAGCCACCGTACCGGTACCCGGGCGGTTACGTCGAGGACGATGCACGGCCGCCCCGGGGTCAGCGAAGAGGAGGACCGGTGGGATACGAACCCGTCTTCTACCAGTAGCTGGTCGTCGGCAGGCAGCCCCGATCTGTTTTACGTCAGTTTTAATGGTGACTTTTTTCGGTCGAAGGAAAAATATAATCCGAATATATAATGAACTAATCTTACTCTGTATACCGAAGACCACACATACGCAAAATGTCAATAAACTGATTTTCTTATACACGACACTACAGACGCTATCTAGGCTATATTAACGTTCTTATGTTCTACAGAATGATATTTTTGTTAGTTCGACATAGACCTAGGTTTAAACTTATATCAGGCTTCTAAGCTCGGACCCGCAACTTTTTTACAAACTACCATAGGGAGGGAAGACATATTGGTTGCCCCCACGCACACTTTTCATCCAAGTTTGCACCAATTAATGTGCATATATATATATATATATATATATATATATATATATATATATATATATATATAATATATATACTGCAGATAGGCCCTGTGACAAAAGCTGTCTCAATTTGAAAGAAAAATATTTTTGTACAATTTCTCGGTGATTACAGAATGTACAGACATTTGTTAATTTGAAGATTTGAATTGTATGTGACATTATATTATATACGCTGTGACGTTCATAATTAATTTCTAACAGACCGTTCAAGGAGTTTCTTTGTCATTAAATTTTAAATTTCTATGTACTGTAAATGCGATGGTGCGACGAGATTTAGGCATAGGGCCTACTTGTGTGCGAATTAAGCTTAAACGCGAAACTGACGGGCAGAGGCGTAGCGAAGGGGGGGCAGGTGGGGGCCATATGCCCCTGGGCGCCGGATACCCTCGCTACGCCTCTGCTGACGGGCGAATTTTATCAGGGACTGGAGGTCAGATGATTGCCTGACTTACTTGCCATTCTGCAAGATGTTCAACAGACCCTTCGTTTGTGCGATGCCCCGTGCCTGTGCAGAATTTGATTTGACTGAAAGGGGAGGGGTGCCCTATGTCGAGCGCTATAGATCGAAATTGATAATCTTAAATGGAATGTTCTTGCAGTTGTTGATCGGCACAAGCGAAACTGTGATTTGTGTTGAAGAATTTGTTCAATTCAATGTCATTTTTACATATTTATAAACAGGGGCGTAGCGACGGGAGTTATATCGGCATATATATATATATATATATATATATATATATATATATATATATATATATATATATATATATATACCCCCAAAAGTAGGTCTACCTTAAAGTTTTTTATGCGGTTTATATGTGGCTTATATAGTTTATATGGTTTATAGTCAACATTTATATCCCCCCGAAATATTTATACCTCCCCAAATCAAATTTCTGGCTACGCCCCTGTTATACAATCACTGTTCGATCACCTTCCAATGAGTTCTGTCGTACAGGGAATTAACTAGGCCTACGGTATTAGCCCTAATAAAATTGTGTTTTGATGTTTTAAAAACCTGTTGTACAATGAGCTATACATATCGTAAGAAATTGCTGATTCCTGGATCAACTTAGGCCTACATGGTGTTTAACACAGCATTCATCTTGTTGATAACCCTCCTTCCTGTTCAGTCCTTGGTGCTCCTGTGCATAATGAAATGGAAGGAGTAGTCCTATTCAGTGGCGTCACCAGGAATTTTTGGTTGGTTTGGGTGGGGTGGGGCAAAAGGGGCTATCGTGTCAGATTCCTTACCCACCCATCACCCCTCCACAGAAAACTTTCTCACCGGATTTGCGCGAATCTGGTAGGTGGTCTGGGGCAGGTTGGATGGGCAGTTGCCCCCATTTGCCACCCCCCCCACGGGGCGACGCTGATGTTAGAACGCCTCCACCATGACAATCCCCGTCATTCCATAATGCTAATAATTAATGCATATAGGATTTGTGCAAATTCAACCGCATTTTAAAAAGTTATTTCGTCCTGTTAGAGATCGACGTCAAGAACCATATTGAGCGATTATCTTTAGCATCCTCTAATACATCGATATCAATCGCTGTTGCAATCATAGGCCATCGCCTTCTCCATTTAAAACGGTTCATCCATGACAGCCCTCGTTATTCCATACTTGTAGGTGGTCTGGGGCAGGTTGGAGGGGGCAGTTGCTCCCATTTGCCCCTTCGTAGAGAAGACCAAAAGTGAAAATTCTTCAAAGATTTTAGATTTGAAAAATGGCGTGATACAACGGAAAATGGCGTGTGTGTGTGTGTGTGTGTTGGAGAATTTGTTTAGCCTCCTACTCAGTGTTTGTTCTAGCCACCTTGACATTGGGGGATTTGAAATGTTTGGGGGGGACAAGGTCTGAGTCTCCACACTTTTGGAGGGGAAATTTCCATCCCCAGCCAACATATAAAATTTTTGGGGAATTTTAAAATTGGGGGGAATTCCCTAGAGAAGGCCTAGAATAAACACTGCTCCTACTAGTTTTTAAAATTTATTTTGTAACATTTTGTACGTTTTTTAACGTTTTTAAAAATTATTTTTCAACGTTTTTTACATCTATGGTCTAGACCTACACTGGCTGAAAATAGCAGAACGTATTATATTTAGGCCTATATAAAATTATGTCGATGACTTATATAACTCTCTTCATACAGTACATCAAAACCAGTCTACCTACGAAATCTGATATTCCCACAGCATCCTCAATATACGCACTATCTTCCTCTCCTGTCACTCTCCTTCGTCCTCCGGATCAAGCGCCGCTCTCGAAATTTGCTGCCGTGCTTTTTCATTTGCTGTACCCAGTGGCGTGCAGAGAGTGGTGGGCGCCCGGAGTCAAGTCGATTAAAATGTTTTCCGAGCCAAAGAAGGTCGCCGAGTTAATTTTGTCGCCTCGTCTGGTCGGCCCCCGGGGCCATCGCTCCACCGCCCCTCCTCTGCACGCTGCTGGCTGCACCAGAACTTTGGAACTCGAATACACCAGCGTCCCTCCACTGTCTACGCCATGGTCAATAGCAAATGCTCATTTACAAGTTCTTTCCATTCTTTCAACATCATCTCCATAGCTGCAACGTCCCAAACACAGTGACCATTCGGATTAAATGACCATGCATGAATGACTCCCACTTTTGACTATAACTATCAACTAAGCTATTAACTATAACTAAGACTAAGACTAAGCGCATAGTAGTAACTTCCGAATAAGGAGCTAAGGCGGTGCTTTTTAAAGCGCTATAAAATCCACGAGATTTTAGTACTTACTTAAAATGTGAACCACCCTATTATTTTATAAAGCAGGCAGCGGCAACCGACTTAACAGTAGGGCGTTATCTGTTGTTCTCTGTATGTTGAAATCGTTTTAAAGACAATTTTCCACCTATTTTAGGCTAAGGTTATTAAAATTCAATCGTTTGTTCGGTTAATTAATTAATTTTTTTGACGAATTATTACGAATAAATTGCCGGTTATCGGCCTTAGAACACGTTATCAGTTATATTTTAGCGACCCCCTATGCCCTCCATTATGCGCAGATGATCGCAATGACATTTAAACTGTTGGGGATTTAATTGCTTTACGCCTTCAAAGTCGTCTTTTTGTGTACTTTTTCTCTTTTATTTAAAAATTATATGAATTTTGGACTTGAATTTTTAGTGAGAGGGATATGCGTTTTAGTTTAAAGTGCCTTCTTTGTGTGCTGTTCAGTTATAACGCAGTTGCGTTGCTGGCATGTTGGATCATTTCCAATTGTTCTGTGCTGGTTTTGGTGCGGCTTCTGCGCCGAAATAAAAATTTGCGTTTGTTTGGTTGACTTTGTAAACAGGCGAACCATAATGCTAGCGTTTGGATATATATATAGTTAGGGGGTTAGCTTTGTTTAGGCTAGGACTAGGGCTAGCTTTGTTATCTAACCCTAATCTTACTACAGCTAGCCCTACACCTGACCCTAACCCTTGTTTATTTATGGTTTGCCTATTCTGAAACTACTCTTTGTTTTAAGGTGAACTAGAATTCTTTTCGATGTTACAGTTTTATGGTTATTTGCTTGATTGAAATCTTTCTTTGTCTTTTAATGGTAAGAATTCTACTAAGCTGCAACATTGTTGATTTCTCTGTGGGATTTATTTATTAAATCGGGGAATTACATTATAAGCTTAGATTGCATTTAAACAAATTTCCAATTCTACGTTAGTTTTGTGGATTTTTTATGGGTTTTTGGATTCTTTTATAAAATCTGAAGGCTACATAGAAACATTAATGAATATTTTTATGGAGACACAATTTCTTTCTGTTAATTTTAGAGACTTTGTCTTTTAAAAGAAATTTGGATCGCATCAAATGGTTGTTGGAAAGCTTCACAATTTTGCATATGTTGAGATTTTTATTAGACTTTTCTGTTAAAGTGATCATTTGATGCTTTCAGATGTCGTTCGACAACAGAAGTTCTGGCCGCGATGGCAACGCTGGCAATTCCGACATGGAGTCTCAGCAGCCGTCTCCGTGCAAATCCGGATGTGGATTTTACGGAAACCCGGCGTTCGAGGGCCTCTGTTCCGTTTGCTACAAGGAAAAGGTCAAGGTCAAATGTCAGATGCAGTCTGTACTGCCGGTTGCCCCTAATCCAGCCTCTTTGCACGGCGCTCTGCTGGCTTTGTTGATCCAGGTTGGCACGATGTTTTGATATTTCTGAAGAAATTAGTGCTTTCTGATTACAGGCTTTAAATGTTTTCATATAGTTACTGTTTAACCCTTAAATTCCGTAAGGCCGATATTTTGGCTTCATTAATTGGTTATACGGATGGCTGGTTGGTGATCAAATGGTTAATTTGAATGATTTTGTGTGTGTTTTGAATGATTTTATTGGGATAGTTTTTATGTAAGTAATGTTGTAATATTTATACATAACTAAAGGAGCATAGTTTGACTGTTGTAATTCACGTATATCGATTAAGGAGTTTGCTTTCTTACAGTCTAATAGTTTTGCTATCATATTTTCAGTTTTGGTTTTCATATAATTTGTTTTGCTTCTGTCATCATGCCATTAGGGTTCATCCATATATTACATATGCAAAAAAGTACATATTTTCAACCCATCTCCCCCTGTTGCACATAGCGTACATAGGAAAAATCTCAAAAATTCGACCCCCTCCCGCCACGGTGCGTACGTACTGTATGGATGGACCCTTATGGTGTTAAATTACAGTGAAACTTGATTAATGTCATATTCAGGTGTCTGATTAACAATGGCTGTTAATTGTGGGGCAACTACTGTGACTTTTGTGATGCATAGAGTTATATTAATTGACTGTACAAATGACGTTTCCATTATCCGTGATTTTATACGTAAGTATTTTAGCAATTGGTTCATTTTTCGAATTTCAGTTTCTGCCGTTAAGGAAAATTCTTCGGAGACAGATTCCGTGCTAAATGGAAAGTGCAGCGCGGAAAACAAAGAGACTTCTAGCACGACCGCACCAAGCATCGAGACCGGGACTCCGACGGTATCGGGTGCCGTGGCTTCAGACGCACCCTTGCTATGCTCCGATGATGCACAAACACCTGACTGTGAGAAAATATCGATATCGTTTTTAGTTTATGCTTTCTAAACCTGTAAAATTCCGTAAAAACGATACAACTACAGTAGAACTTCATTATCATGAAACTCAGTTATGACATATACTTGGTTTTAACGCGCCGCAATGTACGGTCCCATATGACGTGCTGCCATATTGGACGGTATTGGATATAACGTTCCTCGGATATAATGTACAAAATTGTGCAGACCCACTGAGTGCATTATAACGATGCTGTACTGTATCAGATTATGTATGATGTCGATTTATTACTATAACAATTGAGGTAAGCTTTATCTAAATCTGTACGGCCTCGGTTTGACAAAATATACGTGTCCGATAGGAAAATGTGTGTGTGACGTTGGTTGGTGTCATGTCGACAGGTTCTGTGACGTTATGACGCGAGTCCTGAGATTGCCACTGGATCTACGGATGCTGAGTCTGCAACACGGGAGAAGCCAAAGAGAAATAGATGTCTTACCTGCAAGAAGAAAGTTGGTCTAACAGGCGAGTGTCGGCTTTTTGCCGGCTTTCTCATAGCTGCAACGGAAAATTGTAGATTCTTAGCTTGGAGGGCGGACGATATGGCAGAGTGGGTTACGTGCTGGAGCGTCAGGCTCACGGAGCGGGTGCAAGCCCGTTAGTGCCCCTAGTGGCTTTCACACAGGCAGTAATGCCTTCTAGGCCACTTTAAATCATGTTAAGTAAGTAAGCAAGTTATCTGAAATTATTACCATTCGATGTTAACTCCTTAACCGTGTATTTAACTGTAACTCAATGTAAAATGGACGGATATATCCTGGATCCCCAGTTAAGGGTTAATGGTGGGTAGTCTGGTTGCCTGATGAAAATTTTAGGTACATTTGAAGATATTTCATTTCGTAAGCCACTGTAGGATTTTCAAACTAAATCTAGAGGCCTTGTCTATTAATTAAATGGGTTATGATTTTAATGGTTGGATTTATGATTTATTGGTTGAGTCTAAATTACAGAGATTACTTTACATTTACTGAAAATACTTTTAAGACATGTGTTGTACCATAAAGAAGTGTCATTGCACTTTTTTTGACATGTTAAGAAATAAATGCAACAATGAAAGCATTTTATCTTGGCTTTAGGTAAAGCAAAGGCATTATATGCCATACATATGTAGGTTTCTATGTTTTAAATCGCACCGTTTTTTAATGGCTTTCTTTTTACATACTCTAAAGCTGGTAGCATTTCCACGTATAAATACAAGAGGTGCTATATAAGTCCTATATTACGTGATGCTTGTTTTTGTGTGTTGCAGGGTTCCAGTGTCGGTGCAACGGTCTCTTCTGCACGGTCCATCGCTATTCGGACATGCACGATTGCCCGTTCAACTACAAAGAACTGGCACAAGACCAGATCCGCAAGAATAACCCAGTCATCGTTGGCCAGAAGATCGCGAAGATTTAAGATAATTATCGGCCACACCCCATTTGACTGGATTTTCGAAGACCAAATTGTTTTTAGGCGTTGTTGATAAGGACAAGATTTTCCGAACGGTTTTTCACGTTTGCTGTCTGTTTGGCTGTTTTGGCGGTGGAATCGAGGCGACTTTCCAAATTTAGGGTGGCTCCCCATTTTGTGACGATTTTTGGCTGTATTCATATGCAACTGTTCAGCCTAGATTTTCTGTGTTTTTTTAAAGTAACGTTTTGGCCGAAACTGTTGAAATTTAGGTTTTTCGCACTTTTTGTTGGCGTTTTCTTAAGTAATTGCTACGGTGTAGATTTTTATTTCAGTTTTAGATACGGGCATCATGATAAGTTTTGTGACCTTATGGAAAGAAATGCAGGGCAAATTTTTGTAGAGAATCATTTTGTAATGACAAGCAAGTTAAAAAAGTAAAAATTAGATTGATATCAGTCTATAAGGTCCTCACTTTGATTTTTGCTAGGTAGCTTTTAAATATCTGTCAGCAGTACATGCAACAGGTTGTTAATGCTATTAACCCCTTAACCGTGTATTTAACTGTAACTCAATGTAAAATGGACGGATATATCCGGGATCCCCAGTTAAGGGGTTAATTAATGGTGCATTTTTTTGTGAAGGGGTGCGTTTTAGAAGGATGTCGATTTGTTTGAGGCATTGTTCAGATTGAGTTTTACATGACTGAATCTAGATTCTTATTCGGATAAACTTTTATGAAATCTGGGTTTCTAGTGATTCAACGTTGACTTATATTTGTTTTTGATGAAACTGTGTTTTCTATTAGATTATAAGACAACCATTTCAATGCTTGGAATTTGCAGTTATCAAGATTTCTAACTAATTTTAGTGAATTTTGGCAACAATAATGTGACGAACCGATTTAAAGAAGAGCAGTAGATGTGTTGTGATTTTCTTTTCGAATTTTCTAGATTGGAGATTTTTTGTGTTGATTCGTAGAATATTTGGGTGCAATTTCTAATCTTGCATCACTGTGAACAGGTTCCAATTTTGTCACCCCCACATGTTTGGCGTAATAATATGGCGTACCATCAGGCTTATGCCCGTAGAGTTTGCATGGTGTGATGCAAACCATAGCCATAATGATCGTTTGTAACGAGAAGTGCTATATAAGTATTTTGTTGCAAGGCATATATGTCGGACGTTGCTGCATACATGTATAATTGCGATTTGCAGATGCTTTGCCTAGGAAAGATTTTGTTTTTAATGTAGGATAATTGGTTATTAAGGATTTCATAGATTTTACTGTGTTCCAAGATGATTGTTTTCTGAATCTAACCTGTTTTCTTTGTTATCTGTTAGCATGTGTTTGGCCAATAGCGTAAGATCCCGTTGTCTACCATACAGATGGTGGAATTGCCACCCTTAATTTTGGATTTGAGAAAAAGAGGTTTGCAGTTTTCCTAATATAAAGGCCAAAACAGCAAGGCTGTTCAACTATAGGCCTACTTAGTAGCTTGGAATGCCCTAAGTTTTATGTGTGAGTGGGTTTCCAATGTCCATAGCTCCTTTTCCTTAACCAAGTAAGTATCAGATATACTTGCTCAGAGATGAGTTGGCTAAAGTACTTATATGGTAAATTTTATTAGAAGCACTGTTGGTTGGCCACAACTCAATTTGTTTCTAACCAGCAAAATTGGAGGGCAAAATTCTTGGTCTGATTGAGAGAGAGAGAGAGAGAGATTTATATTATTATTATTATTATTATTCCACCAAAGGCTAATTGCATTCATTTCCTGTATTGACACCAACAATGCACTTCATTTGCATAATATCCACTGTCTATATACGGTATTTTAGTCTACATGCCACGAAATCATGTAATACAGAGTGCGAACTCCATGATGGAAATCGAAACAACTATCTGGAACCCTCTAGTCTTTCGCTGCATAACTGATTTCAAGAATAACTTGCTGGCCGCATCTCTTTATATAGTTGTAAATAAAAATGTTTGATATATAATATATATAGTGAAGGAAAAATCGAAATGTGTTTGCACCGAGTGACGTGTGATTTTTCGTGCGCCAAGATAAAGTTCGCATTATAGATTAGTCCTAGTTTACGGCCACAAAGAGCGTATCGGTGCCGGTGGCTACTGGATTTACTGGTGGTCTCCTGGATTTTTGCTCTTCTTCTAGATATGACTTGCGCCATAAAATGGTGTTTTTGGATGCTCGATAGCAAAATTTAGCGTAATTTTTTAAGAGTATTATTCTGTTTACCTTAGACCATTTTGGCATCTTTTGGCATTTCACTATATTTAATTAACTTTGCAAATACAAATAAATATTGCTATTTACAAAAACCACATAACTCGTTGAATCTATATTTCTTATAAATATAAAACGTGAACACAGAGTAAGTTTACAGCACTATATGATTTGTTGGTTTAAAATGTTATAAGTCATCTAATTTCTTTTGAACATTAAGTGAGATACGCATTGAAAAACTCGCGTAGAATCTTCTTGATTTCTAGTCTGGCGTCTACCGGTTTCAGAGACGAACGACTGATGAGCGAACGAGTTTAACGTCTGTTCAGTCGTCGTTCTGCGCTCAATGCGATTGGCGTCATTAGTTAAAAAAGAATTACCTTATTCGTGGTAAGTGCGATTGCCGGTTCTAAATCACTAATCAATAGTTGTCTTTGCAATTAATTAACTAAAACTATTATTTATTTGCAGCCGATTGCTTGTATTGAACCGATGCATTTGTGCATATATGTTGGAATGTTATGATTTTATTAGTTTTTGTCTTTCCCGATTGGGCGCCGATTAAGTAAGCCACGTGCTACAAATTGTTATAATTAAGCGCCTTAATTAAGAAATATTCTATTTAAAGAGACTTAAAGAATAAATGCTTATAAATTATTATGTTTAAGGCAAAACTGATACTTGAAAGGGAGTATGGGAGTGGTTACTCAGTAATTGATGGTTCTGTTGCAATGACTGTAGTCGACTGTTATTCATAATTGATAGTTATTGGATCCGCAGGAAGAGGGGAGAAATTATTCAAGAGGTGATAATTGTGAGTAATGATAATTGATTACTAATAATTTATCAGTAACAACGTTTGCCTATCATTTGACACATGCTGATACAGAGCAGAGTCTCTTAGGTAATTAATTAGATTTTGTGAGGCTTTATAACGGTTAGTGCACAATTTATGATTTAGTATTTCGTTTGGGCATATTTCTAGACGGTTAATGTTGGTTATTGTCTGTGCGTATCTGCGGTTTTGTGGGCGTGAAAGTAGTGTCAAGCTGTTGTCTTAGATTTTGAGCAATGTCTGTAACTAGCTGTTGTGTATTAACTAGTGAAGTTATATGCTTTGTGGCTGCCAACTGTTATAAAGATAAGGGAGTAATTAGCATTCTTTGAATGCAATGAGACGTTTTATAGTAATATGTATTAAGTCACGTAGGCCTAAAAAAATCTGGCATCAGAGGTCAAGAGGTTACTTTAAAATTGTGCATTTATCTCTGTTGAGAGAGACTATTTGAGGATGTGGATGACATCTTTAGAAGGTGACATGGTTGTTTGCACATCCATATGCAGTGGCACTGTTTAGTAGCAAGAATTGATGTATGAGTTTAATTTCTATTTTATGCAATACATTTGTAGTCTCTCAGTGCATGACCCCAGACTGTAATTCATGATGATAGTGGCGCCATAGAAGTTTATTGATGAATTCTATGCACTGATCCAGACAGAATCACTTCTTCTTATTCAGAAGTTTGATTTTCTTGTCTCTGATGGGATCACTTGTATTTTCTGCTACAAATAAGTGCACAATTAGTTACACTTGTCACTAAATTAGTTATTTTAATTTAGTTGCTATTTATTTCTGGTCCAAATTCCCATTTACTCACATGTCTGTTGACGTAGAGTGGGAAGTATTGTGGCCTGTTTAGCAACTTATTAATGTAAGATTTGCTGTTTGAAATTCTATAAGCTTAATCCAGTTTTAGATTGGTGCCATTAGATTTTGTGGTGTGTCTCTGTGTGTGTGTGTGTGTGTGTGTGTGTGTGTGTGTGTGTGTGTGTGTGTGTGTGCAATGCGTCTGTTTCAGTTTGCTTGTAATCTGTTTGCAGATGTTGATTGTTGAATGTATCTAGAACGCCATACTGCTAGGACCTAACCTTTTTGCATTTCAGTAGTATTGTGATGTCTGGTTGTACGGTTCAAACTACTGTGGACAGTGCAGCCGATGGCACAGTTGATTACTATGGGACCATTACTTTATCACTGAGTTCAGAGTCCATTGAGTTGACTGGGGGTGAGGGGGGGGGGCGTTGCTGTCCTAGTAATGCAACATCTGTCTGATCACAGACACACAGGTCACGTGACCTCCTCTGTGTGACTGAATCCATATTCCAAGTATTGTGATGACCTTCTGAAGACAGAAATTCACTCATTCTACATTTGAACTTTGCCTTGTTCTTATATAGTGGTTCTCACACAGGGCAGACCCTACTGAACTACTCTAAATATTATTATTATTATTATTATTATTATTATTATTATTATTATATTATTATTATTATTATTATATGTCTGTGATTGAAATAACTTATTGTAATCTTCTTGACAGCTTGAGTATTCTCTATACTTTTTACAAATAGCTAAGCATTCCTGTCCAAATTCCTAATTGCAGTTGGGAAGTTTATGTATAAGATAAACTTGAATTTCAGTAGACGTGTTGGTTACTTTTTTAGTTTCTCGTGTTTTTTAGCAGAGAGATTTATATTTCCACACCTAAAGTAGCTCTGTATTTTCCATTGTGTTATCATGTGACCCTATTGTCAAGCTTGTTGTTCTGTAAATGTGGAGGTTGGTGTGTAAATAAGCCTCTACTTATACTGGTATTGCGGGGACAATGGGTATGTGTGCCTGAGCATAGAATAGCTTTCCTGTAAAATGGTCCATGATATTTATGAGCAGTGTTTGATTTTCAGGACTTGGCCAAGTGTTTAGGCCCCCCACTGGGTCTGATAGGACCCCCTGTGTGGGTGAAATATTTGGCTTTTTTTTGGCTTTTTTTTACGCCTGACTAAACTGCTTTAATGAAAAGTCGAACTTCCTAACAAAAGATAAATATTTACTTAGAGAGGATAATAATGCATAATTGGGCAACAGATATAGAATGATGAAAGGTTATTTTGATTATGATGATGATGATGATGATGATGATGATAATAATAATAATAATAATAATAATAATAATCATCATGAACTGATTATGGTGGCATATCGTACAAGTACTACTAGGACACCTTACAACTAAAAAAACAAACAGTATATCCTACAACGATGATGATGATGATGATGATGATGATGATGATGATGATGAAAAAATAATAATAATAATATCATAGTTGTGAATTTGTGTGCAGTGTTGTACAGAGTATCTTTTTCTTTTCAGAACACTTTAGTCATCCGCTAGTTGAGAAAATGGCTCCACAGTTGACCGCTCCAGCACCAGACTTTCATGGGACCGCCGTTGTGAACGGGGAGTTCAAGCAAATCTCGCTTTCCGACTACAAGGGGAAATATCTCGTTCTCTTCTTCTACCCGCTTGATTTCACCTTCGTCTGCCCCACGGAAATCATCTCCTTCAGCGACCGTGTCGAAGAATTCCGCAAGATTGGATGCGAAGTCGTCGGCTGTTCCACGGACAGTCATTTCAGTCATTTGGCCTGGTAGTTACTTTTACTTTGTTACTGTCAGGTTACAGCCCCCCCTCTGGTCCAGCCAGATTGTTATGTTTTCAAATTTCTCGTTGTTGTGAAAGCCAACAAGTTATCATGGCACAGATAAACAAGTATCATTTCATGTTCCCTTTCGGTAATTTTAACCGCATGGATCAGTAAGTGTGGAAGGGGTGGAAGGGGAATGGGCACAAATTGCCCCACTCCAAACATTGCTTTTGTGTGACTTTTGGTTTGTGCTATTTTAAGATCAGTTGTTGATGACAGTTGATGGCTTCTGGTGTTTAGAAATTCTGTGACATTTAACAGGCTTGATTGTAGTTCTTTGTGTTTGGGGGTTTTGTTTATCCTTCGTATCCATTGGTAACCAATTTCCGATCTGTGCAGTCTTTCAATTAACGGTCTGTCTAAGGATAAGATTACAGTGTTTTCAAAGGTCACATGGTTCAGAGGTCATTGGATAAGCTTTGAACCTGTCACCCTTTCTTTATAATACACTGTGCCGTGAAATCAAAGTCCCTTCTTAAAGCTGTATTGAAATGAAACCTATATCCTGTGCTATAAAAGGTTTCTACAGAGTGGATTTGACATTGAATATCGGTAATTACAATTAGGAGAAAAATTACACCATAGGCATAAAAATATCAACAATTAATTCTGGGTTGTGCTTTGCTAAGTGACTATAGCTTTTGTTAAAATTGTATTTTATTTCTAATGTGATTTGCTTTTAATTTTGGATTCAGTTTCTTGACAGCGCTCACGAGTCATACGCTGAGGATAGACATGTAAGGGACGGTGAATTTTGCTTGATTTGGAGCCGAGCTTTTTCCCTGTATAACCATCTCTGCTTGTGCGTTTTGTAGGATCAATACACCAAGAAAACAGGGCGGTCTCGGAGAGATGAAAATTCCACTGCTTGCTGACAAGACCCTCGAGATATCTCGCGCTTACGGCGTGCTGAAAGAAGACGCCGGTCTTAGCTTTAGGTGAGTTTCAGTCCAAATTATGCACTCAATGTATTAAAAGTGTAGGTCTCTGAACTGTATATGTATCGCTTGCACTATGTTAACAATGTCTAATGTAATCCTGTTTGCCTGTAGATTAAATGAGAAAAGTTGATTTTTTTCTGGTAGAAATAAATGTCTTTGTGTGTTTTCCAGGGGACTTTTCATCATCGATAAAAAGGGTAACCTACGCCAGATTACCATAAATGATCTTCCAGTTGGGCGGTCTGTGGACGAAACTTTGAGGCTGGTTCAGGCCTTCCAGTTCACAGATGAACATGGGGAAGGTGAGAACAGTCTAATATCCACCATATTCTAGTGATATTAATAGCAGGTCTACATTAACAAGTACAGTAGTACACATATAGCAAATGGCTGTGTTGTTAGATACATTGTTTGGCACTGTACTTGTATTAAGCAGGAAGGCATTGATGTTTTAAATTCTATGGTTGTAAATATAATTAAAATTTGCACATTTTAATGGAGCTATATGAGAAAGAAATTCAGATTATTCAGAAAAATAATTAAGTTTGTGGTCCATTAGCAAAACTAGCAATCGTTTTATTTAAATAATACTTCAGGATACAGTGTAATATTGTCGAAATTGTGCTAAGAGAAAGTTGTTAGTATGAATGGTGACTGTTTTTGCAGTATGTCCGGCTGGTTGGAAGCCAGGAGCGGCCACGATGAAACCAGACCCAAAGGAGAGCAAAGCCTACTTTGAAAAGAACAACTGACTTGCTGAAGTTGGCGAATCAAGATGATGAAACTCTTCGTTGCGCCGTTGTTTTTTCTTCTTCAGTTGTGGTTGAGAAGCGTAGATGCCAGAATTTATTTAGCTACAATGTGTTTTTGGAAAAACTTTATTTCTTCTTAGTCAAGTCACAGCAGAATTTTGTTGTTAATTTCTTTACTTTGCAGGTCTCGGCTGTGACCGCTTGCTGATTTCGTAACTTAAGGAAAAACTTTGCCGGTATCTTCTCTGTTTGGTAGTTTCTAGTTTTAATTTTGCGGAGGATAAATAAAAATTGTTACACCAAACATTGTTGTACAATTCATGTGTCTTATCACAATCTTTAAAAGCATTTGGTCAGTCACACAGTTTATCCCAGAATTCACATCGGTCTGTGTTTAGGCCTGCCTAGGTGGGGTGGGTTGCAGCCTAGTAAGTATGCGGACAAGCGATTTAGTTCTGAACCTATAGATAACTTTAGACATTGGTGTGTGTATATTGTTGCTTGTTTTTCGAATTTTTTTCGACACTCGGTAGGGGTCAGAAATATTTTCGACATGGGGCCACCTCTTGTGATATACAAACGTGTCTCGCTCGAAAACCGCTGTGACGTAAAGTAATTAGCGAACTTCTGTGGCGCCAGAGTGACTTCTTGCATCGCAGGCAGGCGTTTTTGTCGGCGCGGGAGGCTCTCAGTCCATTTTTGTCGAACTGCGTTTAACTGATGCAATGGAAATGGACGGATATATCCGGGATCCATTAACATGACGGTTCGGTTCGTGACGTTTGCCTTCCTTTGGGGGGAAAACGTCTCATTAATATTGTAGGATAGAAACCGTGCGCGTCACTCACTCGTGACATGGATGACGGTCAACCGGGGGGAGGAGTGGCGTATTCGGACCCGTGAAAAATTGTGTTGTTTACATAACAGCGATGGCTTCAATTGCGGCGATTATGCAGACCGGAGCCATCGATGTTTACTTTCGGTCTCCATTGGCGACGGTCGCCGTGGAAACCGTCAAATTCTGTCGCGTTGGCGACGCCAGTGGGTGATATCTATGCAACACGAAGGCTGATGATCGCAGGACAGGCCAGACTAAGGGGCTGTCCATTAATTACGTCAACAATTCTCTTTTAAAGACTTTGAGGCCAGTTTTCCTTGAAGCTATTATTATTGTTGTATATTTCTCATTGGCTGTGGAAGTATGTTTGACTTTTTTTGAATCGTTTAGATTCCAGAATGTTCACTTCGACTTCCCTCTTTCTTTGATCTCGATCTTTAATTCCTTCAAATATCCGCCTATCGGTCGAGCGATTGGACCGCTCAGCAGGTGGTTAACACTTAACACAAATCTTCTAGGTGTGCTTGCAAGGAAGCAGCTTCAACAGTTCATTTATTTTACGATGGCCCCAATTATATTGGGTTTATCCATTCGTTCTTTCATATGGATAGACATCGGGGATCATTCCTTTGTTGACGTCGCTTGTCATTTGGCGCCAAACTGACGTCACGCAGACAAATAAGGTCCGTTGGCTTGAGGAGAAAGAGGAGGAGAAAGAGGAGGAGGAGGAGGAGGAGGAGAGGACCGTGTCTAATTGCGTTAAAAGTTTTTAAAATCTATACAATGTATGTCCACCATTATTAGGCCTATATTGCCAATATAAACACTTCAATACGTTGGAAAGTGACGGATTTTTCTAGTCCACTGACATCACTGCAAGGCGTTTGAAGGTTCCAAAGAGAAATTTGGGTGAAAAATCGACATGAATTTTTGGGTCGCCCGAAAATTTCTCATGGACTATAGTCGAGGGTATTTTTGAAAATTTGGGCGAAAATTTGTGGTGTCGTAGGGCTTTCATATTTGCACCGATTGAAGCCCAGTCGATGCCTACAAGGAATCTGGACCCGCATTTTGGATATCTATCACTTAAAAGGGTTTTTAAATCTATACAAATGTATAGCCACCATTATCATAAATGCCAATATAGACACATTAATAAGGTGGAAAGTGACGGATTTTTCTAGTCCACTGACATCACTGCAAGGCGTTTGAAGGTTCCAAAGAGAAATTTGGGTGAAATATCGACATGAATTTTTGCGTCGCCCGAAAATTTCTCATGGTCCAGGGTTTTTTTTAGAAATTTGGGCGAAAATTTGTGGTGTCGTAGGGCCTTGATATTTGCACCGATTGAAGCCCAGTCGATGCCTACTAGGAATCTGGACCCGCATTTTGGATATCTATCTGGTGTTCCTGCAAGGGTGCAAGTCTGATGAAGCAATGAAGAATCTCCATTTCCAGGGAAGGGACGCGAATAATAATAATAATAATAATAATAATAATAATAATAATAATAATAATAATAATAATAATAATAATAATAATAATAATAATAATAATAATAATAATAATAATA
Organism: Metaphire vulgaris; assembly: GCA_018105865.1. Lineage (NCBI taxonomy): Eukaryota > Metazoa > Annelida > Clitellata > Crassiclitellata > Megascolecidae > Metaphire > Metaphire vulgaris. The sequence goes on from CM030861.1 coordinate 12,692,965, forward strand.
ATAATAGAGCGCTTCTACAGCACCAGTTCTAATAATTAAGACCTTCTGACCTTGTTTTCACTTAATATGGCCATTCGAAGAGAGGCATTTTAAGAAGTGCGTCATGTACAGTAGAACTTCGTTATAACGTGCTTATCGGGCCTGTAAAATTTAGTACGTTCTATGCGAGGTTCGTTATATATTCCATACCATCCAATGCGGTAGCGCATCATCACACGACACCGTACTGTATATATTATTAGGCCTACAGTACATTGCAATCGAGGGTACGTTATAAGTTATAACCGAGTCCATTAGGTTTTACTGTACATTAGTAATTGTCTTGGAAAAGTGAACGAAGATAATGTTTAGTTTCACTGAACAGAAAGTCCAGATACAAGAAGTTCGTGTAATTCAAAATGGCGACCTGCGCAGAATTTACGCTAGGATTTTCTAGGGTATCCTAAAATCGGATTTAATTGTACAATAGAGGAGCACAAGGTCTTCCAGTTGTTGTTGTTTTCCAGCCGAACTGGATCGGGCCTTGGAAAATCCGGTCCACCAGTTCCAGCAGCATCTCACAGGGACAACATGGACCACCGCCTAAGATCCCTCGGGCCTGTTTCGAAATCCCCCCCTTGTGTCCTCCTCCTCCTCCTCCTCCTCTTTCCGAGACTCCAGGCTCCAGTGTTGATGCGCCGAATGTATGATGATGATGATGATGATGATGATGATGATGATGATGATGATGATGATGATGATGATGATGATGATGATGGCACTCCAGTTTCGAATCCTCTGGTATTCCACCCCCCCCCCCCCACCCAATCCCCAATCCCCAGCGCCGTCTCTATGGCCCACAACAACAACAACGGTGGCGGCGCACAACTCCCCTTCCGCAGGGGCGGGGGGGGTAGGAGGGGAGGGTAGAGAAGAGGCAAACGCCTGACCGTCATCGTCGGTGCAAGTGGGAGCTTCGCCACCCCACCCCACCTCCGCCCCATTCTCCACTCGGACGGCCTCGACGGCGGCGGCGGCGGCGGCGGCGGCCGCAGCTTATGCTTCCGGGCG
>CM030861.1:12699014-12766514 GCA_018105865.1 Metaphire vulgaris
GTCACCCGTTGTCGTCGTTCGGTTCGAGGAGAGCGTATCTGGAGTCTTCCGTTCTCGATTTATCGCGGCGGACTGTCGGCAGAAACGGCAGAAGAATTCGCAGGAACCGAAAAGCGCAGCCCCGGCCGAAACCGGCCAAGGCGAGCGAGGCTCGAGCAATACGAGATTACTGTCCCCCAAAGTACGTCAGGTGCAAGCGATGAGTTGCAATGCTGGGGGTTTTATCGCCAAAGCACTGTGCGTCACATTTTCTGATGCTTGTTGGTTATTTATACATGAATCCGGAAATCCCGATTGCCATCTCGTGATGCTGTTGGTTGGAAATTAAAATTTAGCCAATTAAATTTTCATTTGTTTAAGATGACGGCATCCATTCAATCCAGATGTTTTGTAAATAGTCGCAAAGAATTTCTTCGTATATCAACTAAGATCCTAGGTGCCTCGTCGATGTTATAGGATTATAGTGTTTGGACATTTGTTATGAGAATGTTGAGACTTACTGTACTTTAGGAAAGTACTGTTACTACATTTCATGATTTTGGTCTTGAACTGTAAGTAACAAGTCTTGTCTTTTACACTTTTGATGTTTATGTTGCATGCCTTGTTAAAAACTCCAAGTCAGCGGCCTTAGCGTGGAAGTCAATCAACTTCAATGGAGAAAGAGGTGATGATGCATTGTGTGTGTGTGTTTGTGTGTGTGGGAGGGGGCAGAACATTGATAGGAAAATGTATTTGACTATGCAGTTTGTTAGTTCAGTTATACAGTTTGTTAATTAACAGTTATATGCTGGAATGAGCATGTATTGCTTTACTTTCAAAGAGAATTAACGAGCTCTATATGACTCGAGCTGCCCCCGCTACCTGGCCACCATGGTGACTAGATCTACGGAGGTCGAACGGCGGGCTCGGCTATAGCAAGCGGAATCAGCTACTATCCACCATCCTCGACTATTTGGCGATATCCTGTGGAACTCTCTTCCGGATATATATATTTATACCAACTTGAAAACGCATTTATTAAGCTCATTATAATTATATATATATATATATAAATTGTCTGACAATATTCCTTCACTGATTGTTCCTTCACTGTTGGTAGATTTTAGTTCAGGTTATTATTATTATTAATAAAATGCCTTATCTTTAATTGTCTTTTTGTGTATTGTAATATATATATATATATATATATATATATATATATATATATATATATATATATATATATATATATATATATATAGTTTACAATATGACATGACACCTGTACATATTGTAATATATATATATATATATATATATATATATATATATATATATATATATTGTAGATGTAAATTATATACACTTTCATACATTCTCACGTGAAAGTATTGTAGGCCTACAGATGGAAATGTCATATTAGTGTTTTTCATTAGTGCCCATGGTCCACTCTGCAGATATAATGATAAATGCGTATAGTATTGCATTCTTCAAAATTTCAGAAAAGTTTAATAGCAACAGAACGACCCTTGCGTTGCTAAAAGGGAGGCTGGCCATCTTGCGGCCCATTTTGGTTTTCCCAAACTTTTCAAAGACTTGATGAGACATTTTCACACTTGAGGGGCAAGGAGGACCCCCTCCACATTTGGATCGGGACCGGTCGTTAGATTCGTCCAAAACCGATGAGTATTGGGGGGGAGAATATTAGATCGAAGAAAACGCGAGCCAGACAGCAGACTTTAAAGCGTTTGAGACGACGACTTTTAAAATGTCGAAGTGCCCCTTTCTGGAATCCTGGCTACGCCACTGATGAAAGCATGTACGTCAAATGCATCTTTTCGTGCTTATCGTATTTTGCAAGTATTTATTCCAAAAATCAGCAGAAATGTCTGGTTTCTTTTAAAGAAATTTAAGTTTGTTACAAAGTTTGTAGTTCTATAAAGCTACAGAAGTGATGGGTCGCCAGACTATCGTTCTAGTTCGGTTACAAAAATATCGAGTACCTCTTTCGATTACTTATCTATCGTTACTTCTCCGACGATAGAGAGACGGCATTGACAATTTATATTGCGCCAGACTTGCTCAGCAAGGTCAAGGACTGCCTATAAAAAAACTTCAAAAGTGGAGTCACTAGGGGTGAAATGTCCCCCCACACTCGGAAGGAGGGAGGGAGACTCACGCAGCCGGCCAACTAATTAGTCTGAAATCCACCGGAAAAGCCCGCCTCCGAGTCGGTCACGTGCTCCGGGATCCTCCAATTATCAACGAGCAGCTGGTGGGTCACGACCCCGCACGTCTCCGATTCGGCCAATCGGATCAGTCGGCCCTGGTGGCTCGTCTGCGATTGGGCGACGAAGATGGTGAAGTCGATGACGTCACCGTCGTCGACCGCCTCCTGGCTGACGTCATCGTGACCCTCGATGTAGCCGTCCTGTTGAAAAAACACAGAAAAACACAGAAATGTACAGTTATGCCCCGTTAGCACGCGCTGGGATAGCGGATTGACGGAATGAAACAATGAATGAATGAATGAATGAATGAAACAATGAATGAATGAATGAATGAATGACGGAATGAAACAATGAATGAATGAATGAATGAATGAATGAATGAATGAATGAATGAATGAATGAATGAATGAATGAATGAATGAATGAATGAATGAATGAATGAATGAATGAATGAATGAATGAATGAATGAATGAATGAATGAATTAATGCCCGTGTAATAATTAATGAATGAATTTAATGAATGAAAATGAATGAATTCTATGCTGAATGAATGTGAATGAATGATCCAGTGTTATGCCCGTGTAATAGTTGGGCTGGCAAAATAATTCTTCTATGCTAAGCATGCGGACCAAAAGTGGGGCTTGGATAATTATTTCCAACTATAATTATTTCATTAACCTTGTCCAGTCAAGTTTCTTAGAATGAGTGAGCAACAACTCATTCTACAGTGAGAAAACTTATCACTTGTGCACTGAATTCACTCCTTCCGCCCCCCTCTCCTTCACCCGCACTCCTCCCTTCCGCCCCCTCTCATTCACCCGCACCCCACCAGCGATCCTTGGGGGTTCTGATTTGGACCAATAATTTTTTTAATCACTGATGGCATTTGGAAAGAGACTAACAGTAGGACTGACAAGCAGACAGACAGAACGATAGGCAGCATGACACCTGCACAGACACACCGGAAACTGCAGCAGTCTTCAAGCCATAGATACACTGTCTGGCCGGCCATAGGCCTACAGTAGGCACCGGAAACCGGAAACAGTTTTACCCGGAAACAGGCCGATCACCAATCGAACATAAAATGCAATGTTCTGTTGGGAGAACGCTCAAACACCGCGTTAACCCCTTAACTGGGCAACTATTTGTAACTCAATGTAAAATGGACGAGCGTGACTCGGGGCGCCCAGTTAAGGGGTTAACATGCGAGAGAGAAAACCAACTGGTAATAAAGCAGGCGGTCATATAGACAGACTACTGGATAAGAAAGAAGCAGAGAAAGGGGAGATAGAGACAGAGAGAGACAGAGAGAGACAGAGAGAGACAGAGAGAGAGAGAGAGAGAGAGAGAGAGAGACAGACAGACAGACAGACAGACAGACAGACAGACAAACAAACAGACAGAGATGGACATATAGAGGTACATCCAGAAGGGAGGCACACTCGACCAAGGTCGTGAACACCAGTCGACCTTGAATCTCGCGTCACGCTGGAACCTGTGCGAAAACGAGGCGTTCTTTCCCCCTCCCCCCCCACCACCGACCCCTACCCCGCCCTCTCACAGTTCTTGTTGTCTGTTCTTTGCTCTGTCCTGCGTATATCTCGGATTGCAAATTCTTGGGTCCGATGTCTTTCTACGCGTCGCGATATAAAAAAATTATCTCAACTCAAAAACAAAACGCTTTTGACAGGGGCGTAGCGACGGGGGGGGCATTTCGTCATATAACCCCCCCAAAAAAAAAAAATCGGTATAAATAATCGCTGCACTTAATTGACCAGATCAGTGCTCAATGGGCTAAACGAAGATACTACAAGGAACAGGTAGATAGATAATTCTTGTATTGAAAATCTTATCTTATTAGCAAGAATAATATTATCATCTTTGTAGTACCTATAAATAACTGCACATGAGGTGATGATGATGATGATGATGATGATGATGATGATGATGATGATGATGATGATGATGATGATGATGATGATGATGATGATGATGATGATGATGATGATGATGATGATGATGATGATGATGATGATGATGATGATGATGATGATGATAAAATGTATATAGCTCTGTGCCTGCGTGCATGATTGCGATTGGATGAATGCATGACTGGGATGATGATGACGTCACTCACGTAGGTGTCAAGCAGAAATCCGTTGCACCAGACTTCTCTCTTGACCTTGTCAAACATGACGGTCGTCACTTGTCCGTCGAGTACCCAGTACCAGACGGAGGTGCTGTCATCCGAGTACGGCGGGCGTGACTCGTCAGTTTCAGAGGGTACTCTAGAAGTACAAGTGCATACAGGTAATTAGGGGCCGTCCATAAATGACGCCACGCGATTTTGGCAGGGTTTTGATCCCCTCCACGTCGTCACAAAATGTCAGACCCACTAAAATATGACGTCACAACGCATTAACCCCCTCTTTCTACTGTCAAAATTAATGTTTAAATTCTCTTATTTCTTGAATGAAGCGGGTATTGCAATGAATTCTTTTGAAAATACTCATTATAATTATTATTATTATAATTATTATAGTTGAAGTGATATTCAGAAACGTTTTCAAATTCTTTTTAAAAATGAATTATAAGTGTAAAATACGTTCAACTTTGCGGTAACATAGCATTGCGTTATTAATAACAATATTTAGTATTATGTGACGTCACATTTCTGAAACCCTCTCCCCGTTGTCACACATCGTCACAAATGTTTGAACCCCTCCCCTAAGTGCGTGACGTCATTTATGGACAGTCCCCTAAGTCAAATCAGTTGGAGCGTAATTTGAAGACCTGTTAACGTTCACCCGATGCTCCAGCATTGTTATAGGTCACACTTTTGGTTATTAGTGAGACCTGTTCTCAGCTAAATAGGAATTCATGGGCGGTTCCACGTTGGGGATGACTGGGGATGCACCCTCTCCCCCCACACACACACCGACCTTTCTTTTGCTTGTCAGCCCTTTTGGGATTTCATGTTATCGCCCCCCTCCCACCAGCTTTCTGGAAATTCATTGCATCCTTCCACCAAGAGTTCTCGGAACAGCCACTGACTGGATTGCTTGGTTTTTAAAACTTAATCTGACATTAACCCCTTAACCGTGTATTTAACTGTAACTCAATGTAAAATGGACGGATATATCCGGGATCCCCAGTTAAGGGGTTAATAGCGACACCTGCATCGTTCGCATAAGCTGGCAATTCTACCACCGTCCAGTACCCGTAGTCCAATCAATTCCACGCAACTAGTAAGCCTAGAGAATCGAGACGTACGAGAAAGACAACCTATAAGAGAGAAACAAAGAATCAGACAGACAGACAGACAGACAGACAGACAGACAGACAGACAGACAGATATGAAATCTATGACAGCAAAGTCAACAGGTACAGGAATAGTCTTCAAAAATTAACTAAAGCTATTTTACTGTCTCGATGTCTACTGTATATATATGTATGTATGTAAGTATGTATTTATTATATATATATATATATATATATATATATATATATATATATATATATATATATATCGATTTGTTATCAATGCTTCGAACTGTTGAGTGTAGAGATTCTCGAACAGATCGATTTTACAATCGAAGTTCCCCATATACAGGAAAAGGTGAGCACAGGGCACAGGTATTTACCTGAACTCTGCAGGTACGAACGATGGAATGGCGAGTAAACGAACTCTATATGGGTCGTCTTTGCCTGGTCTGATTTCTTCTCAGTGTGATGATGATGATGATAATGATGATGATGATGATGATGATGATGATGATGATGATGATGATGATGATGATGATGATAATGATGGTAATGATGATGATGATAATGAGGAAGAGGATGATGATGAAGATGATGACGATGATGGCGGTGATGATGATACTATCTCAGTTGCTTGCCGTTGTTTATGATCGTTGCATTGACTTTTAATTTCTGATCTTACTTACTCTTTGCTTCCTCCTTTTTCCATTTTATTTCTATTTTATTTCTATCTCTTTATTAAACATGCCTCGTCAACTCATATCAATTAAGTTGTGAAAACACTTATTTTGCTGTTTTATCTCTCCTGCGCTTACCTTTCTACCTATTCAAACAGTCGTCCCTCGCTAAGGTACCTGTCTGTCTGTCTGTCTGTCTGTCTGTCTGTCTGTCTGTCTGTCTGTCTGTCTGTCTGTCTGTCTGTCTGTCTGTCTGTTTGCCTGTCTGCCACTACCTGTTTTTGTTGAGCTAACACCAGACGAGAGATGAGATAAGAGAGCAAGATGGGCGGATGATCCCCACTCGTTCTGATCCCCGTCGATACATCTCGCCGCCGTGGGCAGAAACCGCAGAATGGGAGCGCCACCCGTTGCTAGGCAACCGGTTCTTCGACCGGAAACAATTGATCGCCGATGCCAAACAACGCGCCGGAACACACACACACACACACACACACACATACACACACACACACATAGTTTGCACACTCCCTCATTACCTGACATCGAATTTTTCCGGCCACGTGGCACAAAAGAAAGGGGGTGCGGATGGCGGGGAGGGTAGGAGGATGGCGGCGGGGTGGGTGGGGGTGGGTGGGGTGACGGGTTCTGGTCGATAGTCAACTCGTTGTCTTCTGCTGATTCAGCAAAAACCGGAAGACCGAAATAAATACTAAAACCGTGAGACGGTACAGATCGTAAAACTGGAGCCGGCTCCACAAGGGGAGGGGGTCTTGTCCCTATTGAATGCCTGGAGCCCCCCCCCCCAATCGACGGGTGATACTCTTCCTGTGTGCGTGTGCTGATATATGAAAATCAGTCGTCCCACCCCCATACATACATACCTTCCACCCCCACTTGCGAAATCCTGGAGCCGCCACTGCTTAGAACCGATTGAAAACATCTTCTTTATCGTAACTTCATATTTCTTTAGACTATTTACAGTAGATACTTACTTGCTGAATTAATATATTCGAAGTTAATTTACGTTGATCGTATTGCAGACGATTAGAATCATTTCCAAATCAATGGCCTTTTAAGCTTTGGCATTTAGAACTATAGTAGTCTATTATTGTTTTATTGTAACTGAAAGCCGTTCTCTGATTCCTATAGTCATAGTGCTGGGGACAGTAATTGTCAATATTGTCATATTGTAGTCTATTAGAATTATCTCCAAATCAATGACCTGTTAAGCCTGGAAGATAACCTAGTGTTATAGGCGTACTGTTTTATTGTGACGGAAAACCTTTTCTCTAGAATCCTAGTGTCAAATAACTCCGATTTATCTGACCAATTAATCAAAACGCTTTACTGTTCATGCTTTTTTATTTAGCCCATAGACGGAGACTTTTCACTCGCATTTATGTTGCGCCTGCTATTGTGACATCGGATTTCTATAGCGCCGTCTTTGATAGGAATGTTTTACCGCCGAACCCTTTTTAAAAGGACTTGTACGCGTCTTTGTGAAAATTTTAGGCACATCCGTAATGCTAAACAAAAATACGATGCAAAACTTGTGCCAATAAATGGTACAATAAGCAGCAATAATTCTGTCTGTCTGTCTGTCTGTCTGTCTGTCTGTCTATCTGCCAGTGGCGGTTCCACGTGGGGAATGAGTGGGGATGCATCCCTCCCCCATAGGACTTCCGGACTTTTACTTTTTTCGCTTGTGAAACCCCTATTTCTGGGTAAAAGTCTAGTAAAAATACAGGGAAAAAACTGCGGAAGGCGTTTTTCGCGTGTCAACCTATTTTTCGGTAGAAGTGTAGTGAAATTATGGGAAAACTTAAAATTCCCTTTTTGTCGGCCATTCCCGTCAAAGTTTATTGATTTCTCCGTTCTCTTTTCACCACCACCCCCCACCAACTTCCTATGAATTCATTTTATCCCCCACTACACCAAAAATCCTGGAACCGCCACTGCTGTCTGTCTGTCTGTCTGTCTGTCTGTCTGTCTCTCTCTCTTTTCTCTCTCTCTCTCTCTAACGATCGCACCTTTTTCAAAGTGCGCCTCAAAAACCATTTTCTAAACTGTCACCTAGTCTTAGAGTGAAATGGCAGTTGTTTTAAAATAGGCGAAATGGAATAGATCTTCGTCAATTTTTGTCCCGTTGGTCTAATTTTTCTGCGGCCAACCCGCTTGTGCCTGTTTTTGCAACTACTTTCCCCCATAATCTTTTTCTAAAACTTCTCTAGGCTAATTGAAACAAAGGGCCCACCAATTGGATAGAGTTTAATCCTGACTCTAGGCCCTTAGGGGGAACATCGACCTGGCTGGAGGGGAAGATACGCAGTTTAATGCTAAAATTTGTGTCAGTGCTGCGATTTGAGGCGGGGGGAGGATTTTTGCGGCTTGCGGAATCTCCCAATAGCAGGCCTGGATAAAATCAATTGGGGAACCTATCAAAATTTTTGACAAGATATCACGCCACTAAATATGAGCGGGTTACGATAATTTTCTACCCCCCCCGCTGATTTGAATCATACATAATTCATTCAAGCGTTTTATTATGGAGGCGTCTTAAGTACATAACTTGAAAGAAACGGTAAGCTATATTCTTCTAAATATATCATTACTACAGCAATAACCGCTATTATTATTATTATTATTATTAACCGCTATTATTATTATTATTATTATTATTATTATTATTATTATTATTATTATTATTATTATTATTATTATTATTATTATTATTAGCTCTCGAAACGTTTTTTTCGCCTTCCTCTTTTTCCAGCGAGTATTGTTATCCCGATTTCGATCGACTGACTTAAATACTTACTTACTTATTAACCTACTATTCTGACTGACCTTGTGAGAGCGGCCTTTGGCTTCTTCTTCGCCTGACTCGTCGAGTATTTTTTCCCCGCAGTCATTATGACGGACATTGTGGTTCAGCGACGACAACAACAGAGGGCGCTCCTTTGCGATCGACTTCTATCTTCGCTCTGGATCAAGACAAGGGACTCTTCTGATCGAGGCAATGTCTTCCACTGGACGGGCACTTGTCTGCTGCTGCTGCTGCTGCTGCTGCTGCTGCTGCTGCTGCGGTGAGAGAGAGAGAGAGAGAGAGAGAGAGAGAGAGAGAGAGAGAAAGAGAGAGGGAGAAACAGAAAGAGAGAAAAATAGACAGACACCGAGAGAAAGAGAGAGAAAGAAAAAAGAGAGAAAACAGAGACCAGAGACAGACAGAGACAGAGACAGAGAGAGAGAGAGAGAGAGAGAAAACGGAGAGAGAAAAACGGAGAGAGAAAACAGACCAGAGAGAGAGCGAGAGAGAGAGAGAGAGTGTGGCGTTTTCGATCGACGGGCGCCGCGACCTCGTCCGGGATGTCGTCGAGGTGTTTCACCGACGAGTCCGGGGCGGGGGGTGAGGGTGGAGGCGCTGCGTAGAGGTAGAGGGGAGGGGAGGGGGAGTCTCTTATCGAGCGTCCATTAAGGCTTTGTGTGCGTGGTTTTGCTTCGTTTGTCCGTCAACAATGCCAGGCGTAACAATTGACAACGCTCTACTTTTACGCTCTCTTCTATTATCGACAACAACAACGATGATGATTACGACGACAGCGATGATGATGATGATGATGATGATGATGATGATGATGATGACGGCGACGATGATGATGATTCAAAGCGATCAACAGAAAGCGCGTCGATGATGATGATGATAATGATAACGACGATTTTAATCACAGAGAAGACAACAAAGCGAATACTGACCGCCGTAGTAAAATCAAGTAAAGATGATGATGACGACGACGAAATTTTCGATATTACGACGACGACAACGACGATTATGATGAACAATCAGATGAAGACTCACAAGGAACAAGCAACTCGTTCGATTAAAGGACTTCTATAGCGCACCGTTTTCAATGTTCTTCATAGGCGGATTTTATTAAAGGCTAGGGTAGGCTTAAGCCTACCCAACTAATCCCACCAAAACAAACAAATTGTTTTTTTCCATCAACACCTAGACCTCCATGCTAGCCTACCCAAATATTAAACTCTAAATCCGCCTATGATGTTCTTTTAGCGCAAAGTCAGTAATTTTCAACATACAGTTACAGTAAAAAACGAATATCTATTAACCAGAAACTCAGTGGTGCGTCAAACCCAAATTTTCTCATATATAGGCACCCCGCCATAACCTTAAAAATCATTTTAAAAGTCGGTTTAAATGTGAATTACTTCAGAATTATTTGTGGTTTTCTATACGACTTTTGAAGTAAGTAACGTTTACTACTGGTTTAAACTTATTTAGGTTTTAATAATTTCACGAGTTTTAATTGATTATTTTAATTATTTGATTTTAATTAATATTTGAGCTTTGATTTTTCAATTTCAACGCTGCAACTACAAGGAAGCAATTTTTCAAAAACTGAAGCGTGAAATTAAAAACTTAACTCTTTATTCTGGATATGATCCTGATCAAATAAAAATGTATTGCGGGGAGGGGGAGGGGGTAGGAAGGGGACTGTCAACTGAAGTCAAGAATTTTGAAAATATACTTTAGCTATAATTAATTTTCGGTCGCGCAATTTCTCCAATCAATGGGGAAATTCAACAGAGTTTTGGGGCATAAAATTCGATGATGATGGCTTTTAGCCCCCCTCCCCCCCAAAGAATGCAAAATAGTGACGCGGGTAAAACAAGTAGTACTGTCGCAACTGCTTTTCGAAAAATGTGTCTTAACAACAGAACATCTATAGTGTCTCTTGTTAGTTAATAATAATACTAATAATAATAATAATAATAAAATAATAATAATAATAATAACAATAAGAACATCTATATTGTCTTTTAATACTTACTAATAATAATAATAATAATAATAATAATAATAAATAATAATAATAATAATACTAATAATAATAATAATAAATAATAATACTAATAATACTACTACTACTACTAATAATAATAATAATAATAAATAATAATAATAATGATAATAATAATAATAATAATAATAATAATAATAATTCCTAATAAGATAATAATAAAAATAATCGACACATTTCTGTAAAATTTCGCCCACACACGAAAACGTCCTTGACCCCGGCGCCGTCGACCCAAGGTCGTGACCTTTGAGGTTGTACGAACGACGACAGATGTCGCCCGGCGGTCACTCGAATGACGTAGTAGAGTGACGCAGACGATTGATCGGACGACGCGTCGATATGACGTCATCGATGAAAAGCGGAAGTCGTCTGCTCCGACGACGACGACTGATTAGAGGAAATCGATCAACAGGAACAAGAACTAGATCGATTTATCTAGCGCCAAATATCGCTTCCGCGAGTTTATGTCTAAATCGCTACACGGTGTAGAGAAGCGATAAGAGAGGGAAGGGGATCAACCCTCATTCCCCTCCCCTAACGAAATGGTTTAGCGCCCCACTCAACTCTACTGGCAGCTCCACATGGGGGACCGGGGAGCCCGTGGCCCCTATTGAATGCCTTCCCCTCCCTCCAGTGGCCCCCTTGTTGGGGGCCGTCCATAAATGACGTCACGCGATTTTGGCAATTTTTTTATCCCCTCACCTCGTCACAAGTTGTCACAAAAGATGAGACCCTAAAAATGACGTCACAACGGGTTAATCCCTCATCTTTCCAATGTCAAAATTAATGTTTAAATTCACTCATTTCTTGAATAAAGAGGGTATTGCAATGAATTCGTTTGAAAACACTCATTTTAATTATTATTATAATTATTATAGTTGAAGCGAAATTCAGAAACTTTTTCAATTTCTTTTAAAAAGGAATTATAAGTGTAAAATGTGTTCAACTTTGCGGTTACATAGCATTGCGTTATTAATAGCAATATTTAAACACTACTAATGGCCTCTATAATGACATTTTTCTTTGCTCGTCAACCTTTTTCGGGATTTCGTTGCACCCCCTCCCCCCTCCGCACCAACTTCATATAAATGTATTTCATCCCACCCACCCACCAAGAATTCTTGGAACCGCCACTGACTGCAAACGTCGCAGCAGTAGGCGAAGTGACGGTATGCGCGTTTGACTGTAGACTCCGTTATCACATGCGATCTAACGATCGCGTGGCGTTCTCCCGTTCAACGGAAGACAACCGATCCCTTAAGACGACGGCTCTGTCCTCACCGTCTCCGTTTGAATCTATTGACCGCTAGGCGGAGCTCTACCGTTTCCCCGCCCCTCCTCCGTTTCCCCCCCGCCCGCCCCCGAGGACCCGATTCAATCAACACCATCAATGGTGTTTACACCTGAGTGGAAACTTCACCAGCCATTATATTACGGCGCGGTGGATCACAAAGAACTCCGGTACGTAATAGAAGCACGCTTTGTGTGCTGCCTTTCTGTAGCGCTGGCGCTAGAACAATTATTCGGCGCTTCGGAGCGGGTCATATCCATCCCATCTGCCGGATGGTGACGATGGAGGAGGGGGATGGCAGGGGAGGGGAGGGGAGGGGGTGGGAGGTGGAGTGGTGGCTGACTTAGAGGAGGCCACCCTAAGTAGGCGCGAGAAGAAAGTCTGTCGGTTTTTTTTGGGGGGGGGAAGTCATTCTTTGGAAAGTTTTTGCGTGTCTGGAAATTGGAATACTGAGTGTTAAGTAATTTAATTCGACAGTCACACACACACACACACACACACATCACAGGTTAGTCGTCAGATGAATGGCCGTCATTAGAGCAAATAGATTTAATTCTGTAGCGCAATACCCTTTTTCCATCGACATTTATTTAAAGTAGAGTTGGAATTTGTTTTTTTTGGGGGGGGGGCTTGATTTAGGGGGGAAGGCGCTTGGTTCTTAGCCGCCCACTAAACGGAACGGAATAACTCTTTGATTGCAGTCCTACTTCCTCCCACCCACCCACACACCCCACTTGAAGCTGAAAATTTTTAGATGAAAGCAGACGTTTGTGTCTTTCAAGAATCGAACCCAATACAAGTGCAGATATGAACAACAACTGGATAGTGATATCAGTGGATATAGCGTATAACGTATGTCAGAATCAATCCTGTTTTTCCACATCTGCGCTGTTTTCTTCTAGTTTTTTATCTTTCTTTAAAAAAACATTATTTGGACAAGGAACCAATAAGGCTGGGATTATCGACAGCCTAAACCTTAAGACATCGATCAACGGTAAGCCAGTCGATAGCCTCACACTGAGAACTGTCTCTTCGTCCAGAACGAGGCTGTTCCGGTAATCGCCGGTCGATTTCTCGTCTTTGATTTTTCTCGCCTCGCGCATGCGCCGTCGCCTCGTTTTGAAAACAGTACAGCCTCGTTTCCAAAGTCCAAAGGCACGCTGGTCTTTTCTATGGAACAATTCGACGGATCGATGGAGAAAAGGAGGAAAATTGAGTTGATGCGAACCGTGTTGGCAAAACCCAGCCTAATAATCTCTGGGGTCATCTGAGAACATTTTTTCAAGGTCGTCGAAACAGGTGATTGTTGTAGGGCCCAGGTGGGACATGCCACAGGTGCATAGCTACTGGGGGACAAGAGGCAGAGAATAAAATTTCACAGCAAGACCACAATGCGAATGAATAGATAGTTTGATTCTCACACACGAAAGATCCTACTGAACCACTCTAAACCCTTTAATAATAATAATAATAATAATAATAATAATAATAATAATAATAATAATAATAATAATAATAATAATAATAATAATAATATATTATTATTATTATTATTATTATTATTATTAGTAGTAGTAGTAGTAGTAGTGGTAGTAGTAGTTGCAGTAGTAGTAGTAGTAGTAGTAGTAGTAGTGGTAGCAGTAGTAGTGGTGGTAGTGGCAGCAGTGGTGGTGGTGGTGGTGGCAGTGGTGGTGGTGGTGGTGGTGGTGGTGGTGGTGGTGGTGGTGGTGGTGGTGGTGGCAGTGGTGGTGGTGGTGGTGGCAGTGGTGGCAGTGGTGGTGGTGGTGGTGGTGGTGTGGTGGTGGTGGTGGTGGTGGTGGTGGTGGTGCAGCAGTGGTGGTGTGCAGTGGTGGTGGTAGTGGTGGTGGTAGTAGTAGTAGTAGTAGTAGTAGTAGTAGTAGTAGTAGTAGTAGTAGTAGTAGTAGTAGTAGTAGTAGTCAGGGTGCGATTTGTAACCCGGCGCAGTAGGGAGGCATTAGGGGAACATGGCGAGCAGTGGGGGGAGGGGGACATGGCGATAAATGAGGGGACATGGCGATAAGTGGAAGGAAAATGGTGAGCAGTGGGGGGAGGGGGACATGGCGATAAGTGGAAGGAAAATGGTGAGCAGTGGGGGGGTCATGGGAAATTTGCACCGCGTGTCAATCTTATTTTCCTTGAGCTGAATTTCTCGCGCCACCTAGCGAATTAAATCGACAGCACCCTCTTTCGACTTATGGAAGAAACGCTCACCCTTGATGACCCCTCCATTTCCCCACATAATTTCTCCCCCCCTGGGTGGTGGGGTAACTAACACTGCAATTGTGTGTGCCTATTACTGCCAATTTGGTTTCAACCCCACAAGTTTCACTATTTGACTGCTCAATCGAAAGCTGTAAATATTGCTTTCAATTCCGACGTAATTTCTATGACTGACAATGTGTTTTTTCATGGCCTGGGATAGGTAAGTAAGTAAAATCTCGTGGGTTTATATAGCGCTTTAGAATCAGCACTCAACAGTAGCTGCTGTTGTGACAGTGAAATGGATTGAGGCAGAGGTTTTTGAGTCTTTGCGATGGAAAATGTCATTTTCAGTTTTCCAGAACTTTCAGGGGTTAGAGCTATTTGTTGAAATGACGTTAGAATAGTAGTTCTTTTTGGTAGGTTAAAAACTGTAAGGTAGACTGATTTGGGGGGTATAAATACACCGATATACCCCCCGTCGCGAAGCCCCTGGGTATACTGACCCTCCAAAATCTTGAGTTTGTCAACGTTCAATCTATAGGCCTACGGATTAAATTGTAGGCTATTTTCCTTACATATAGACGCCTATCATGAAATATGACCCTTTGACCTTTAGGGATTGGTCCATTTTTGACGTGATCTATGCTGTCTGGATGTATGATAGTTAATTTCAATTCTAACGAGCGCGAACGCAAAAATATGAATATTGTCTGATCATCACATCTTTCTGCAGCCATAAAGACCAGTGGCGGCTCTAGGATTTGGCAAGTGGGGGCCGTTGGGGTGGCAACTTCTAATCATGGGGGCGAACCATTTGTTGTTTAATGTATGTAGCATTAAGTATAGGGTCCCAATGTTCAGGGGCACTTGGGGACCAGGCTCTCATGTCTCTGGCTTCTAGCTGAGCCGCCACTGATAAAGACTAAAGTTAGACTGAATGTATTTTTGAAATCATCTGAGAAATCGATTGCTTACTCAAAATAATGGACCATAGGCCTAACGGACACAATGTTCAGTGCTTATTGAATTAATAAATATGTCTGTGTATTCTAGCTGTTTGGGGCAATCAATCAATCAATCAATCAATCAATCAATCAATCAATCAATCAATCAATCAATCAATCAATCGATCGATCAATCAACTTGTTTCCCGTCAATTAAGTAATAGGCCTACGTTAGCCTCTATGGAGCACCAGCGACATCGTGAGCCTAATCACAACTTGTTAGAACCAAAATGATTTTCATGATGATGTTGATGACAACGACGACGGTGATGATTATGATGATGATACGATCTCGCTCTGCATTGTCTCTGGAGCGTGACTTATTTATCTAGACATTAGGGCAACAGTAAAGTTTGTCCATCAGGCATAATGGTGTATAGAGTGTAAAGCTCTCAATGTAACAACGCGTTGTGACAATGTGTGACAATGTTAACTGCTTGTCAGTTTCTTCGTTTTGTGCTTCTCGTTTTCCAGATTTTTACTCAATATGTCTACTGGGTTTTTAGCGCGCATGTTATGTTTTTAAAACCCGTGTGGGGGAGGGAGGGGGGGGTAAATCTACCACCCGGTGGGGTTGAAAACGGGTCGACCGTTTCCGTCCTGCTTCGAACTGACCCCCTCCTCCCCCTCCTCTTCGTCGTCAGCGCCGCCGATGCGTTTGGATAAGATGCTCGAGATCCTTGATGACGGCTTTCCAGCCGGACGGAGGAGGACGCCTTTGAAGTCCGCCCAAGGGAACCCGTATTCCGGGTCCGTCTTGGCATTACGCAGGAATTCTCCGACGTCTTCGACCAACTGGTCCGTCGGGAACAGATCGTCGTCGAAGTCCGGTTCCTGGTCCTGTTCGCTCCAGACGTTCTCGCTGCCGGTTCTTGCTGGGAAGTCGTCCGGGGTCCGTCCGACCCCCGGGTGGGGGTTTCTCTGGGGTTCGGCGAGTTTTTGCGTCAGGCTGCTTCCGTCGTTGCGGGCGAAGATCGTAACAACGACGCAGATGATGAAGATAAGATTACCGAACGGACGAAGGACAAGCATTTCTTCAAGTTATAAGAACAAGATTCTGCTTTTAGTCTGAACGTTAATAGGACTATTCCTTCGTAAAACCGGTTTTGTAATGTAATGTAATGTAATGTGACATTTGCATAGCGCCTCTTCTATTTCTACTCAGAGGCGCAGGAGTCGCAGGGTAAACTAATGAGACTTTTATGCCCAAAACTGCAATTTATAATCAATTCGATGTGTGCGGTGTGTTATACAGGCCTGCTAGGGGAGATTCCCCACCTCCAGCTTCAACATCCCCCCAAAAAAAAAATCCCAGCACTTATACATATTTTGCATTGAACTGTGCGTCTTCCCCTCCAGCCAAGTCAGTTCCCCCCACCCCCAAAGGCTTCAATTCCTCCCCCCACCTCTAAAGGTCTGAAGTCTGGATAAAAACACTGGCTGTGTGTCAGAAGCCAATGCAAGGAGACATTTCAACAGTCACTGTATATAGATATGTAAAAATTTCTGCGAATCGAATAAATTTTCCATCAAAGAGAAGATTTTCGCCTGTGTCCATCTTCATTGCTTCAAATCATGCAAGAATAATGAATAAGAGCCTTCTCAATTTCGCTCCACAGCACTCTAAATGGGACACCCCCAGCCATTTCATACTACACAGTGACTAGCGCCAGCGACTGTACGAGAACGAGGGAATGCGTCTTCAATGGAATATGATCGTCTAAACCAGTGTTTATTCTAGGCCTTCTCTAGGGGGGATTCTCCCTCCCCCAAGTTTTAAAATTCCCCCTCCCAAATTTTTTTTTATATGTTGGCTGGGAGGATGGAAATCCCCCCCCCAAGTGTGGAGACTCAGACCTTGTTGTCCCCCAAACATTTCAAAATCCCCCCAATGTCAAGGTGGCTAGCATAAACACTGGTCTAAACGGATTAGCCTTAACCCATTAACCGTGTATTTAACTGTAACTCAATGTAAAATGGACGGATTTATCCAGGATCCCCAGTTAAGGGGTTAATGCACAGCAAATCCACAATTTTGCCATTTCACGTTTTATTGTTTCTATGATGTGCTCAGAGTCAATCCCCTCCGAGTTTCTTCTCTTTCTACGCCGAGTAGAGCGCAAGACCACAGAACTTTTGGCACCCTTTTTAAGCGGCACCCAGAGCATGATGGGCACTTGCCCTACCTGCCCTACCCTAAGGTACGCCACTGGGTAAGCCAAATCGACCAAAAATCGACTTTATAGGCCTAGTTACGATTTTAATGCTGAAATAGGGTTTCGCGAGCAATGCTTAATCTAGACTTTGGACTCCGGGTGGAGGGACTAATAAGGACGGGGGGAAGTCAGCTAGGGAGGGGGCAGCTGTTAGTTGATGTAGTATGCCAAAATGTCCAGGGGAATTTGAAATTTTCGGGAGAAAAGGGCAAT
Organism: Metaphire vulgaris; assembly: GCA_018105865.1. Taxonomy (NCBI): domain Eukaryota; kingdom Metazoa; phylum Annelida; class Clitellata; order Crassiclitellata; family Megascolecidae; genus Metaphire; species Metaphire vulgaris. The sequence continues at coordinate 12,716,994 of CM030861.1, forward strand.
TTTTCCCCCGGAAACGGTCTAGATTAGGCTAAACCCTGCTCGCGAACGATTGATTACCTGTCTATAGTTCCGGTGTTTCAGGTGAAAGGAAGGGCGATGAACGGAAGATGGATACCTTTTGCAGAAGACGTCACAAAAAGGACGACCTTGTCTTTACTTTACACCGACGCCCTGCGGTCGACTTTCTTTCTTCAGAGTGGCGCGTCTAAATATAGCAGACGACTGCTGTGCATTTATATAGCGCCACGCGACTTTCTCTCCCATCCGGATCGACCGATTTGGCCTGACCGGTGTCTTTATTTTGGCGTGGGGGTTGGTAGTGATGATGACAGAGACAGAGAACGATGGATGAGAGAGAGACAGGCAGACAGACAGACAGACAGACAGAGAAGGGAGAAGTGATTGTCACTTGTTTTTACTTGGAATCAAAAGCCATTTTCCTGTTATTCCTGGTAGCGTCCAGTGGCAGATAAATTATTCCTATTCTTTGTGCGCACCAGATTTCCCAAGCTGCCTAATATACCAGATGCGACGATTTGCCAAGATTAGAACCGGGGGCCTGACTCAACCCTACGCTACCCCTTCCCTTTCCATTCCCCTTCCGCTTTCCCGCCCCTTCCCCACTCCGGCTCCCACTCGATACCTACTGCGCAGTTTACTGACCCACGGACAACCCCCGCCCCCGCACCACCGCGACCGTCTTCAACTACTCTGCCCGACTGAATGTAATGTTTACTGATGGGTTAGTCTGGGCGTACGTGTATAAGTGACGGTGGTGGTATTTCTGGCTGGAAAACGGATCCCGCCGGCCGGCAGTTTTTTGTTATTGTGCGTGGGCGGACATGCCTATCCGGTTGGAAAAGGTCATCCGAAGAAGAGTCGAAGACTTGGACCTGGACAGGACATGACGTCACAAGAGGTCCGAACGTGACCGACAAGCTGGAATGACAGCATGACGTGTTCACCAGTCAAGTGCAGAGATTGACAACACGACAATAATTAATTAATTAATTAATTAATTAGATAGCTTCTATAACGCCATTTCAGTCATGCACTCAGCATCGGTCGATAGTTGCTCCGCTATAGTAGACTATAGGCCTAAATAATATTGAACGCTCAAATTGAAGACACCGATTATACCTTGTTTTTGCGATTAATTATTGATCTTCAATATAACGCCATTTTGTCATCTGTCGGAATACCCCCCCCCTTGTCTAAATTACGGGGGGCGGGGGCGGGGGGTAAGCTGGCCGCAAAAGTCGTGCTACACGTTCACGAATGAAGTAAAAATTGGAGTTATTATGTTAGTATGATAGTGATATTACTTTCCTTTCTAAGTTATATATATATATAATATTTTTCATATAATATTATATATATATGAAAAAATATTTTGGGGGGATAGGCCTCTGTGACCGCTGTCCCCTCCCCGTCTCCGGAATACAGTGGCGTTAGTGTGTAGTATGAAATGGCTGGCCCAAGGGACTTATGATAAAAAAATTGTCCGGAGACATTAAATTATAGCGTGTTAGCTCTCTTCTCTCTCTCTCTCTCTCTCTCTCTCTCTCTCTCTCTCTCTCTCTCTCTCTCTCTCTCTCTCTCTCTATATATATATATATATATATATATATATATATATAATACCCAATCATTGAATTCATGCTGAACAACATTTCAATGATGTACTGTTCATACGCCACCTAGCCAAGCTCTGCGCCACGTAATAATTAGGCCTATGTACGTTAAAATCACGCAACTGTGACCATTCGTGACGCTGTACACGTATTTTTTGTGTACGTTAAAATGTACGTTAAAATTGCGCAACTTCCTCAGGCTGAGAACAATTGTTACCAATAGCAACGTCGTTGCATGCCCATTCCGTTGACGCTGCAACGACTCGACTAAACCGTGCTAAACGTACGCAAGGATCTTAATATATATATATATATATATATATATATATATATATATATATATATATATATATATAGGCAAAAATCTCAGCGATATGAAGAAACTCTAAGACAAGGTCCACGCTTTACTTCGCCCCCTCATCGTTTCTTCAAATCTTGCTAGAAAAATCAATATTTACTGGTTCATGATATAAAGGAGAGAATCCAGAATAACGCAATAGTTGCTTTGCGTCAAAATTTTGCAATGTTTTGAATTTTTCAAATGACGGAGATTAGTTTTTTGTTGAAAACCTGTCACTGACTGTGTACAGCATAGTGTGCGGTTTGAAATGGCTGAGAAAAGTGTCGCATTTAGAGCGCTGTAGAATAAAATGGAGACAAACAGTGTTGCCAATCCTTACACGATTTGACGCAATCATGATGGAACATCAAGAAAATCTGATCCTAATTCGAGTGTTTCATCACTCCGCCGAGATATTTGCATATCTACACAACTTCTGTAACAATAGTCCTTCAATTGGTAAAGGGACCGTCCATAAATGACGTCACGCGATTTTGGCAATTTTTTTATCCACCTCGTCACAAGTCGTCACAAAATGTCAGACCCCTAAAAATGACGTCACAGCTCGTTAAACCCCCCATCTTTTTAATGGCAAAATTAAGTTTCAATTCACTTATTTCTTGAATGAAGAGGGTATTGCAATGAATTCTTTTGAAAATACTCATTATAATTATTATAGTTGAAGCGATATTCAGAAACTTTTCAATTAAAAAAATGAATTATAAACGTAAAATACGTTCAACTTTGCGGTAACATTGAATTGCGTTATTAATAACAATATTTAGTATTATGTGACGTCACATTTCTGGAAACCCCCTCCTCCGTCGTCACACATCGTCACAAATGTTTGAACCCCTCCCCCCTAAGTGCGTGACGTCATTTATGGACAGTCCCTAAAGTCATGCAGAGACTCGATATTAAAATACTTTGTCGTTTGCCCCCCTCCCCTTTGTCTTTTCGAATGAAGCCCCCCCCGCCGATCAGACTGCCCTCTTCATCGGTCACCATTCTGTAATTATTATTATTAATGTATTTTCAACATTAGCGGCTGATGCTCTCGTCTAGGCCAAAACGCCATCTAGCGATTCAAGGATTTCTCTTAGCTAATCAACTTTCCCATTCGATAGGCTCTGACATCTGCGTGTACACTATACAGTCAAGAATTAATTGCTACTACTCATAGGCGTCAACTTTTATTAGGCCTTTTAGGCTCGAACCCTCACGTTTTCAGAGGCTGCCAGATGGAAGGGGAAAGGTAACGGGTTTGGGCTCACTTTTTGATCCAAATTTACGCCAGTAGGCCTACTACTATTAGGCCTACTGCTGCCGGTAGCAGTAGTAGGGGCCTAAGTTCCCCTAACAGACCCTAATACTACGGTAGCTATTGGAGTAGCCATGAAATACGAGGGGCCAGATGACACCACAGGTGGGCCAGTTATGAGATTTGCGCTTTGAAGACCGTCGGAAAAATTTTCCGTGGGAGAAGGGGTAGAATCAGTGGCGTAGCCGCGGAGTTGTTTGGGGTTGTTCAAACAACCCATTTCAAAAACTCTGACCAACACAATTTATGCAAATCCGTTGACTTTTGGTTGAAGGAGGGGTAATGGGGAGGGGAGACCGCGGCTTAGGCCTAGGTCAGTTGCATAGTGCCTCAAGTTAATTAACAACCCCCACTTTGTATAAGCTGACTACGCCACTGGGTAGAATGGTTGTCAACAGAATCGATATAAGTAGTTGTATTTCAGTTTTTCCCCGCTCAGTAGTAATTCATAATAATATTAAAGTCTCCATCATATTAATATAATAATATGCACCGTAGCTCATTTAGTTCTAATGTTACAAAAATTGCTACGGCTGGGGCAATCTCCGAGGGGCGAGGGGGCTTACGTCATAACCGGGACCGTAAACCCGGCCTGACTAGCCTAATTGGATTTGGCAATGGAAGGATATGATTCAATTCAAGGAGCGACCATCGACTGATACAAGAGCGTTACAAAAATAGTTAGTAAAAATTAAAAATAGAAGTTCATTGATGAATGAAAGTGCTCCAAACTTTGACGCTACCGGTTTTGAAAAAAACTATAACAAAACTATGGCAGAGGGACCTAATTTAAGAATAACATGTTTGTGTAATTAAAATTCCATAGATTGAGGCAACAACCTTTAGTATAGAATTATGTATGATTCAAAAAATTTAAAAATATGATTGCGACTGATTTACATATCGTGGCAGCAACATTCGATATTATTATTCAAATTCAAATGCATTTGGGACGGCCGTTATCGTATACTTACGGCTGATCACAGCGCCTAGAAATCGTATTAACAACGTTCTGACCAATAGCATATACGTTTTACTAAATGCATATTCATGATTAGTCCGTCTAGCAGATTCCATTGGTCAAAGTATTTTAGAATGCGACTTTCAAGGCGCTGTGATTAGCCGCCCGTACGGTCACGCGCGGCTCTTCTACGCATCGGACGCGACGAACCGATCACGTGACGCCCCAACGAACGTCGCCGATTGGCCTAAAATTTTAGGTCGAAGGTTGCCCGGTCGAAGGTCATCAGACGCGTCGCGCAAGGACGGCGGTCGCCATCTTGGACGTTGAAAAAACTGCGCCTTTGATCGTGGGTTATCGCCTGTTTTGTCGCCGTTTTTTCATCGGTTGTCGGTCGTCGTTGACACCGGATTAGCGCCCCGCCGGGTCCGCGGTCGCGTCCCCGGTCGAGATCGTCGTCGTTGGTCGTCGAAGGACGGTGAAATCGAGGCGAATCGGCCTCCGATGTTAACGCCCTGTCTACGGTCTCATGTGTCCCTCGTAGAGACGAATTCATTATCATAGTCGTTGTTGTTGTTGTCGTCGTTGTTGTCGACGCCGCCGTCGTCGTCGTTATCATCGACGGAATTTATTCTTTTCTATTGCGGTGAGCTTCGTTTTCGTCTCTTTTAAATAGGCTCGTGTCGTGTTGTGCGCGCATTTATACAACGCAACTAGGGCATGTCATGGGCAGTTCGGTTGCACTCTTTTGGTTTCATTTCTGTTGCATATGCGTTGTCTGGTAATGCCAGCTGCGGTTAATTGAGTCCTACTTTGTTGTTTTGGTGGTCATTGTTCTGACCCATATCCAAGCAATGTTATTGTTTAAAAGACTGACTTGATCATTTTATTATTTAGTCTAAAACGATCTGAACCATAAACAAATGAGAGCTTATCATGTCAAATGCATGCTCATTACACATAAGTAGTGCTATAACAAGCAGATTGTTTTCAGTTGTCATTGGCGATCCTTAGGTGGCGTTTAGGATGAAGTTTCTCATTTATTAGAATTCCACTTTTCTTCAGATTAATTTTTTTTTAAATAGCAGATAATTCATAGTTATGATTTTCCACAGCTTTTGAAGTTCAGTAAATCCTTTGACAATGTGTGAGTGCTTGTTGGAAACCTGCATATATGACAGTTATAGCGGCAGCACTAGAATTTGCACTTCTAATGTCATATTTAAGTGTTTACAGAAAGGGGGACAGAAGTGGTCTGAGTGGATCTAGGCCAGGTGGTATGCCCTTCCAGTGGCATTCATACACAGATCCCACCATACCTCTTACCTGGAGAACTTTGTCCTTGTGATTTTATCCAGCACTGACTGTTACCAATCTTGATTGAGGTAAGGCTATCCTTCCATGTGGTAATCCATGCTATCCTGGTGACTTGATGCCCTGCCATGCTACGCTTTGATGTGCTTTGTATGTATGTATGTATGTATGTATGTATGTATTTCAGCACTTCAATTATGTTTTGGGCTGATTTAGTTTGCATGTTTTGTATTGAGGCTTTCTGAGTCGCTTTGAACGAAATAACTTGTGTTGGGAGATATTTACAGCTTTGGTTTTTTGCAGTTCTAAACATTTCTCCTATTTGACGAGTGGGAAATCTATTATTTCAGCCTTGTTATGATCCAGTCGTTTCATTGTTATTCTACATTTTGTGGAGTGTATGGGTTACACCTGATTCAAATAGCAGCCCAGGGGCGGTGCTAGGAGGGTGGGTCCGCGGGTCCGGACCCACCCAGCCTCGGGCAGGGGCACCCGAGCAAATCGTGCAAATCCGCAGAGAAATTTTGATTTTGGGGGAGGGTAGTCTGAGCTGGGTCCTGGTTGTGCAGATTGCATTAGACCCACCCAGCCAACAAAACCCAGTGCTGTTCCTGATAACAGCTGTACAGTTGAATGCAATTATAACTGCCTTGGTTATGTGGTGAATCTTGTTATTATGAAAATTCCCCGCATTTTCGTTACAGTTATAAAAGCGGATGCATATTATGGACTTATGATGTTATCAATCAAATACAGTTCACCTTTGATATAACACACATTGATAAAACACAAAAATTGATGTAACATGATAGAAATAATTATGTCTCTCAAAGCAAAAAACAAAAAAGTTACAATGCTGTCAATGTTGCATATAAAAGGATGATCACATGACCATTCCACATTGTTGTTTACTATCTTTGTTGCAGGTGAGTATTACTGCAGTCAATCTAATGACAATAACAATATTAACCCCTTAACTGGGTGCCCCTAGTAATGCTCGTCCATTTTACATTGAGTTACAGATAGTTGCCCAGTTAAGGGGTTAACAAATTGCTGAATGTTTACTAAGGAAGCATTGTGGCAAAATTGAGTGGAATAAATGCATCTATTCTCCACTGCTAGAAAAGAAATGCTATAAGTTGAATTCTTTTGCACGTGGTCTTAACCTGACCAGTGCATTATGTTGAAGGTGTACAGTATATCAGTATTCAGCTGTATACGCTGTTGTATGTATGATTTGTATGGTTGATTGTTTTATTAAATTTTAACCCTTAAACTGCCAGATATTAAAAAGAGAACAGCAAAGGGACCACAGACAATAGGAAGACTTAGGCATATTTGGAACACAAAAGAAATAAAGATCAGCACCAAAATTCAAATATTCAACACCATCATTGCATCACAAATACTATATGGATCAGAAACATGGATCTTAAAATGAGCATATGAAGACAGACTGTTAGCAACAGAAATGAGCTGCTTGTGAAAGATCTTGGGAGTAAGCAGACTACAAAGAATAAGAAATGAAGACATCAGAAAAAGACTGGGGATGCAAGAGACAATAATAGATGAAATCAGAAAAAGAGGAAGACTTATATGGTACAGACATGTAAATAGAAAGAAAGACAACAGACTCCCTTATAAAGCACTCTACACATACAAAGAAGGCAAGAGAGGAAGAGGAAGGTATAGGGGAAAAGTGGATGGATAACATCAAAAAAGACTTTGAAAGATTCCAGTTATCAGTAATCAGTGGAAAGAGATCAACACCGGAAAAAGATAAATGGAGAAGTTTTGTGTCTAGCTGCTAACGAGCTGGCAGAAAGCAACTTTGATGATGACAATGATGATGATGAATGATGATGATGATGATGATGATGATGATGATGATGATGATGATGATGATGATGATGATGATGATGATGATGATGATGATGACTGATGATGATATGATGATGATGATGATGATGATGATGTTGACCGATGATGATATGATGATGATGATGATGATGATGATGATGATGATGATGATGATGATGATGATGATGATGATGATTGATGATGATGATGATGATGATGATGTTTGATGATGATGATGTTAATGAAAATGATGATGATAGATGAAATGATGATGATGATGATGATGATGATGATGAATGATTGACTGATGATGAGATGTGATGAAAATGATGATGATGATGATGATGATGATGCAGGATGATGATGATGATGATTGATGATGATGATGATGATATGATGATGATGATGATGATGATGATGATGATGATGATGATGATCTGATTTTGATGATGATGATGAATGATGATTGATGATTGATGATGATGATGTTAGATGAAATGACTGCATGTGTAACTGATTCAATGACATACAGATTTTCTGGTTTAAGGAAAATGTAATAGAGAAAGAAGTGACACTTCTAAACATTACTGTGGAGATGTCATAAAAATTTGTGGTTGCAGGAGTTAGTATTGGTGGTTATCTGAGCAATGATGCTCTTAATTGGTGTCTGTTTTTGGCTCAGAAATGCTTATTTGGGTTGTTAAATGACTGCATGTGTATTGATTCTTGACAACAGCTTTTGAATGCCCCCAAGGCACAGGAGCATCGTTCTGGCCCCCTTCCCTTTTGATGTGATGAAATTTTGTCTTGATGCTTTTTGATTGAAGTCTGTCTTATCACATGTGATCACATAGGAATAAAGCTCTAAGAGAATATTTTTTAAAAATCAGTTGAATGATCATTCAACTGATTTTTAAAAATATTCTCTTAAGAGCTTATTCCTATGTGATCACATGACCAAGCATAAGACAGACTTCAATCAAAAAGTTTCAAAATGTAATAGAGCTAAAACTGGTCAGAGACCTTTACAGATGCCCCCATATGGTTGCTAACGAGACTTAAGCTTATTTTGGATGCAGGCAGTTTTGGGTATATGACAGCAGTAATTTAATTAGATTAATTATTTTTAAATTCCGTGATCTTTAACTGTACTCTAATTTTCTCTAGAAATTCATATTGTTGAAAATTATATGACCGGTATTCAATTGGTTATGTAACCATATGAAATTTGTGAAATTGTGCCTGTAAACAGCTGATCGCAGGGGCCATATTAAGCCCAAGTAGTTTATGAGCTTGTGTCTGATATATACTCATGAAATCAATTATATTTTGATAGAATATGATAATACGTTAAGGATTATCTGTTGTTTTATTGTTTATAGTGAGTACATAACTGCACAAATGTCTTGTCTTGCTGCTGCTTGTTTAGTGAGATAGTGTATCCAACAAAAGTAAAACCCAGTTATAGCAATCAGTGTCTGTGTGGCTTGTACAGATTTGTTTTATTTAAAAATTGCTTGAATTTGTTAAGACTTAACCCTTAAACCACCGGAACCGAGTATACTTAGTTATATTGCATATAGTGGCAAACTATCTCGTGTTTTAAGGGTTAACACCTTTTGATGCGACTCACTGTAGTCTGCTTTTTTAAATGCAAATTCTGGGGGTTATCATCCAGCTAGTGTTATATCGATGTTGGGTCTGTGACTTGACCCTTTGATATTTACAGAAATGCACTTCATTTTCCTTTCTTCACAGGCTATTTTATAGCCAGACCAGCTTCTTGAGTTAAATTTGGAACTGTACCATTTGACCTGGTATCAGGTTATAGAGCACAAGAAACAGTTGATAAGAGACTGTGTTGGATGATACTTGTTCCTCTGTAGGTTAGCTTCCCTTGTTTTGAAAATTAGCATCTGCATTTATGTAATTAACCTTTCTGGAAAATGCAAAGCCAGTCATTTTAAAATGGCATTCAGTTGTATAAATGCCAATTTTTTGCATTGCCACATGAAATAAATTTGTATAGCCATGCACCAGCTTGGTGCCCAGGAATTGGGGGGGAGGGTCGGGTCATGTTTAAGAGGAAGTTTAGAGAACTTTAAGGGGGCAGTTTATTTATTATTCAGAACCTATTCCTGGGAGAGTGGGAGCTTGAATTTGTCAGCCTAACAATATGCCTGTGAACGTTAATAATAATTGTTGGATGAATCATGGAAAGTGAAAGCAGACTGAATATTATCAGCTGTTTTGTGGATCATGTGACATGGTTATGTGGTTATAAACACTCAGTTTCTATTAAATGATTACCGGTAGCCATTCATTTTGCCTGTGAGTTTTTATGGTATTTTAGAACCATTTATACTATAATATGTATGTACATTAGGGTGGTTCACAGTTGCATGGGGAGAAACAAAGTTAAAGCTAAAGATCTGGGTACCCTACTTTTGTTCCATTAGGTAATTGTAGTATTCTGATACAATTTCAGCTGTTCATTCCAACTGGAAGGCAGTGCTCAATGACCACAAAGATTCAAAAATGTTCCGTTTTGAGTCATTCTACAATTCAACAGATGACTGCTGGTGTACCATCTCAAATAATTATGAAATTTAACTCAAATGATCCTCCAACATACATATGAAAATCTGCAAAATTTTAGCCTGCTATTTTGAACAGTTTTTAAGATATTCATCGTTCATAGTACCTAGGGTTGGCTATTTTTGGCGTTTATGACAGCCACTTAAATTTAACAACTTCAGAGCTCTATAACTTCAGAAATATCATAGCTAGGAGGCTGAAACTTTCTGGACCTATTCACTACTAGTAGTACTGTATAAAACAAGAGCAGAACTTTGTCTATTGACAAAACTGTACTTCCTGCAGTGTCACAAAAATTGAAGAAACACTTTGCACCTTTCCTGATAGTCAATGTTTAGCTCTCCAAATGTACCTTTATTTATTTCAGGGTTGTAACTTTTATTCTGAAAAGTAGCTATATTTTCTTTCCGTAAACAGATTTCCCATATTATTATTCCCTCAATTTTTACTGGGTTTAAAAAATGTGTCTAATGGCCTATGATGACTTGACTTGAGTGTAAAAAAATGGTCATGTGGAACAGGTGGTATCTGCAAATGAATGGCATCACAAAATAGAGCACATTCATTGTTATACAGCTGGAGAATGGAAGACGCATTGCACGTATCACATTTTATTTGCAACTCTGATAAATGCTGCTTCCACAGCTGTTAAGTCCTCTGCTGATATCTGCTATGATGTCTGAGTTGTAGTGAAGTCTCCAGGACAACTCTTTCATTCAGAATGGCTGGATCACTTCATACTTTCCGCTCTCCGGGCTCCTTGCTCATGATCTTTTCCTTGCCATCAACTACAACTTATTCAGAGATGAAGGCAAAACATATGCCATTTGAGAACAGACTTTGCAGCCTTATCAATCTGTGGATCAATTAGTTCAAATTTTTCAAGATCAACCCAAAGCTGCAGATCTGATCCTGGGCAAGCTGAAATCCATGACTTTGGTGGAGAAGGACACCAAAGAGAACAAATCTTTCAGGCCAATTTTTCTGCCTTGGTGAGCTTAAATATGTCTCTGGTCTCAGAAGAGAATGATTTTTGTAGCATACAATAGATCTGCTATGCACCTTGCACCTGTGGCGTTCATGATCAAACAGCACTGCTGGTGATTAACACTGACTTCACTTTGTTTTCTATCTCTTTTGGCCGATGTGAAATCGCAAATGCCAGTGTCAGAGTTTCAGCAATGTCGGTGTCAGTCATGCAGCAACCAGTGGCAGTTGATGCAGGTTTTCCCTCCGTGCTTCTAATTTCAGTTTTCTCCTTTCTTTTGCTCATGCATTTGGGTAAATTTCTTGTCTTCAGTATAAATGAATATCTTTCAATCAGCCCGTTGATCAATGAGGAATTTATGGTCTTCCTCAAGTCGGATTTCTGTCAGTGCACCAGCGTGCGCAATATCAGAGAGTGAGTCTGTTTGTCTTGTGAATTCCAGTTCTTGTTTTTGCTGTACATCAAATGCATACCATATCAAGTGGCATACCATATTCTTTTTCAACAGTTGCCAACTTGACACACACTGTGGTATTGTTCTAGTTTTCCACAGCATGCTTCTTGAATGTAACTGGAACAGTGGCTTTGGACTAAACTGCTAAAAGCTCATCAACTGTAAAGTGACTAGCATTAAGCAACACAGACTTGACTTCTTTTAGACGGTAATAGAACGCTACAGCACTTGTCTCAGGGTTGGAAGCTGATGTGTTTTCACTAGTGGATCCAAGTTCCTGGTACCAATAAGAAATATCATTTCACAACAGTGGGTTGAAGCCATTGATTATAGGCATGTTATGTACTATTAGATACTGTTTCTGTAAAACTGCAACAAATTTATTATTATAGATGCCGATATAATGATTGCACTTTGTAAATGTATTGCTGACAACAGTCAAACATGTTTCCTGAACATGGGATGTTACACACCTTCATCCATTTACTGCATAATGTGTAAATCAGTAAGCAGGCAATTGTAACAGAATATTTATGAAATCTGTACAATGGTCAAACTTGTGGGTCATTGAGCACTCCCTTCCAGATAAAATAAGATCCTGAAATTTTTACTTAGTACTACAGTTGGTAAAAGGTACAAATTTAAATGGTACCCTGGTCTCTATCTCATACTTTGTCTTTTTGGGCCACCCTAATGTACATGCGTACAATATATATATATATTTGCTAGTAATTAAATCGTTAATTACACATATTTATTTAGTTACATGTATATACTTAGTTACATGTATATAGTTACTTGTATTATGTATTTATTTACCAGTAGTTACATGTATATACTTAGTTACATGTACGGTATATATTTAGTTGCATGTATATATTTAGTTACATGTATATATTTAGTAGTTATAGTTTAAAAATATTTTGCTTTTAGGATGTAGATTTTCATGCTGTATTGCTTTAACCCCTTAACTGGGGATCCCGGATATATCCGTCCATTTTACATTGAGTTACAGTTAAATACACGGTTAAGGGGTTAATTACTTGTCCAATGTCTTCTTTCCTCTTCAGTTGACCAATTCCCAGTTGCCTCTGTGTTGATCTTAATGAGTAGTGACCTCTCTTTAGTATTTGGGATTTTAGTCAGATTCTCTTATCCATTCTGCATGCAATCTGTACAGTGGAGGGTTAACCGGTTTCACCTACAGATGCGTGGACCAAAATGATGCATTGATTTGATGTGACAAGTCTTGCATGATCATCCATGATCGAAGGGTTTGTCACTCAATTGTCCAAGGCCTGGGCATCAGTTTGAGTTTTGCTTTGTTGTTGGAGTTTCTCATCCAAATTCTGGTATTTTTCCCTTGTAGACGCGGACTTGTCGAGAATGTATTTTAAAGCGTATATTGTTTTAATCGTGTGCTTTATTTTCAAGCCAAACATTGTTTCCATGGTTATTTGTTTGCATTTTTAAACATTATATATACAACAGTATATTGTGTAATTGAAATATGCTGAATATACATCTATCTATAGTGTACCAATGTTTAATTGCTGCAGGACAGTGAATTTTGTGTTTGTATTGCCTTTGTCACACACTGACTATGATTAGTATTAGACCTGTGTAAACATTTTAAATTATGCGTTTAAAAATTAGTTATACAGTAAAGTCATTATACTAAATTGAAGTATAGTAATTGTCTTAGTCACAAGAGGCTATGGATGTGCCATTGTGATGGAAATGTAATAATAACAGCCTGGTGCTGGGCATTTCGCTAGTGCTGTTCTTAGTGTTCTTATGCCTTCTTTGGATTGGCATTGGACTGTTGTTTAGCGGTGATGATGCTCTCAACTTAATGGTCTTCACCTCTTTTCTAGACTCCATGGTTTTTTTCTTTTCAGAAGGGTCAAAGATCATCATATCCATGATTGTCTATACTTAGAGTAGGCTTCATTGTTTACTTTGACATGCCATGTGGTGTGTGTGTGTGTGTGTGTGTGTGTGAGAGAGAGAGAGAGAGAGAGAGAGAGAGAGAGAGAGAGAGAGAGAGAGAGAGAGAGAGAGAGAGAGAGAGAGAGAGAGAGAGAGAGAGAGAGAGAGATGGATGGATGATGAGAGAGATATGGATGGTGATTGATGATGATGATGATGATGATGATGATGATGATGATGATGATGATGATGATGATGATGATGATGATGATGATGATGATGATGATGATCTTGTAGTGTGGTTCACATTAGTGAAATAGCACTTCCAGGGGCAGATGGAATTGAATCAGTGCTGGTGAAACATCACATCAGGCCTTAGAAATATTCCTGCTTGGAGGCTTCAATTGAAATGTGTTATATGCCGGTGGCCACTATTTTTGGTGTAATCTCTCTAATGAGGCTGAGGTGTGCTACTTACACCTTGTGTCTTAAGGTGTTATCTTGATCAGATAACCTTAAAGTCCTGTCTTCTATGTCCATTAAGGGTTTTAAGGAATGTCTGATTGCATCTGAGAAAGAAGATAACATGTTGGAGATCCAGACTGCTGTTACTTTGGGTGAGGGTCTTAGAACCCTTAACCCCTTATCTTTATTCTCAGCCCTTTTGGATGGGATAACCAGTCCCTGGGATAACTATGACCAAGATCATTTCCAGGTGGCCACTGCTGTTTCCTATGCCTTTCACCTTGTCCATTTTCTACGCTACAGTTTGCACACATTTATTTCCACAGCACTTCCTATACAGCATTTATGCATATTAGTGTTTATGCCAATGCCACCTCAAATCACACTGTGTGAAGAATAGTTCCTCAGATGTGATTTTTAAAAAGTGTTGACTGTGTGTGATAATTATTTCTCACCACCAGTCTTGGATCTGATGTAGCAGTGATTGTATGTCTGTGTGTGTGTGTGTGTGTTTATATAAATTTTTATTATCACACTAGTTGAGTTTTCAAAAAGCATAGGGGCTCGTGCAGCCTAGGCGGAAAGTTTTTCATGTCCCTCAGGGGAGGAGTTTCACTCACCAAGTGGTTAAACCTCCAATCCATCCACCCCCAAGATATTGAACAATGAACATTGATTGATTCATAGTCTCCATTTTTGTCCAGAGTTGAGTGTTGAGTTTACCAAGACATTCAATATATTTCCTATTTGAGATATGGATATTTGTGTGCCAATCCATGGATGTGATTTGCCAACATGATTCAGCTCTCTAGTCTGTGGTGGTGCATGGATAGTGTCCCAAATCCAGTAGTCATTTTCTTAGTAGGTTCTGCCATTAAGGAGGAAAGTGTGTATATCTCGTTGCCTCATTTATTTCATTGTGCGGACAGCTATAGTGTCAGCCTACGGTTGTATTGTGTGTCCATATTGGTTCGGGTTTTATTGTTCTATACCGAATGACGTCATATTAAATTTTATCTGTATTTTTTGGATATAGTTTTGGTGGTAACAGACAGTGTCGGCCCGACTCTCTTAGACTATGCCCTTGTTGATGAAGTTCATGCTATCAGCAGTGGGATGGCCAGGATTCCAGAGGGGTGGGGATGTCACATCGACATTTTCACATTTTGGGGTGAAACAGTCTTGGAAAATGAAAAGGTCCTTGTATCAAGCACTTTGAATTTTTTTGCTTTCTCTGTTGGGTCATACTACCTACCCCTCCCAAAAAACTTTCTCAGTGGTTTTGCACAAATCCATGACTGGTCCAAGACAAAATAAGGGTGGCCGCCACCCCCCCTGGTATCGTCAATGGTTATCAATGTTTTCGGGACATAAGAAATATCGAGGGACTGAAATGGTTTAAGTTTCTATCGGTGGACTGTTTACCATTTGAATATTCACATCTTCTATCTCTTTCTGACACATGTAAACAAGTATTTTAATATATTCTCATTTTATCAGCTTTATTACAGTAACTAGAAAATGTTGGAATAATTACAGTTAAACCTGGTTAATGCCATTTCAATCGAATGCTGTATACGTGAGTGCTTGGTACTTGTATGTATGTATGTATGTATGTATGGGTACTTATGTGGTACTAACCAATAGTATGAATGTCCTATTCTTCACTTGTATAGGAACTGATGTATCATTATTAAGAGAATCATTTCTCTTTCCATTTGTGGTGCTGTTACTCACGAGTAATATTATGACTTTATCTTCCAAACATCTTATATCAGCTTCTTTATCTCTTAGCCATTGTAGGCCATCTTGTCAGGAGGGCAGAGGGGTTGAGAGGAGGGGCCTTGAGCTGGGCATCCATGTCCAGTGTGGGACTGTCGGTGCATCATTAGTAAGTAAGATCTGCAGCTGTTCCTTACTAAAGCAGTTGCAGATGTAGGAATCTCTTTAAAAGTATTAAAGGAGGCAGCAGACATTGTCTGCTATTCTATGTTTCCCCCATAGCAAGAGTAGTTTCATGCCTATGTTGGTATGCAGATTGTTTAAACAGGGCAATTTTCTGCAATGGCCAGAAGTAGTGGATACATTTTTATACATGATCATTACATTCAGCCAGATTTTGTCCATAAAACCAGCTATATAAGGTTATATAGGTTATGTTATATTATATATATATATATATATATATATATATATATATATAAAGCAGATTAATGACATTATATGTATGTTTATATGTGTATATATGTGTGTATATGTGTATATATATATATATATATATATATATATATATATATATATATATAATGGCAAAAATTAGTCATATAGTCACTGCCAGTAAAAAGCCTCCCTTGTGTAAAATATAGTCTTGCTAATGGATTTTTTGTCAGTTGTAAATTATGTGGTATTGTTATGTTGTTCCTTCCTTCCTTCTTGTCACGTGCTGGCTGTGATGTGGCTGGACAAGTGAATAGAAGCTAAAAATAGGTGAGATAGAAAGCTGTACTAGAACGTAGCTGTAAAGATGATTAGCTAGAAATCACGTGGCTTCTAAGAAAAATTTGGAGAAAGGTTGCGCATCAAACGGGCAAATTTGCATCGCACTGCAGGATTGATTGCTTTTGGGATATTTCTCTTTTTTCTGTGTCTCGGTTCAAGGAACAATGCTTAAAAATAGTGCAGTGAAGAAAACCTGAGCTGTGTTGGTGGCATTGGGATAGATAGATAGAATTCTATCCATTATCAAATGCCGTGGAAAGGTCATGATATTTAGTGGGAGATGAGGGTGTGCATTTTAAAAAGGTGTCGTGTTTTTTATCAGGATTCTACTGTATAAATAAATCAAATTAAAACTTATAAATTATAGTGTTTTTATACTGCTAAACTGTTGGCAGTAGCAAAAGCAGGCTGTTTGGATAACTTCCCTGCGTTTACATGTTGAAATTTAGATATTTACTTACTGATCAGCGTGAAGTGTTCTACTGGACAATGGTTTTTAGGAATGATTAATGTGATTTTTGAATTTATGTTGCATAACATGTGAGCGGGATACAGACCAGTTTCACGTGACTCACGAAATTTGATCATCACGTGATGGTGAATGTGTATTTTCAGACCAGTGAGAGTGAATCACACACTTTTGGTTATCATCTCCTCCTCTCTGCACACTATAAGTTGCAGAAATTGCCAGGCGAATAACCTATCCAATTAGGAGTGACTAAGCCCGTCCTAATGTCCCTTTTGCATTGTTATAGAGCTTAACACCCATAGTTAGCTTTACATTAATGTCATCAATTAATTAGGTAGTTAAAGAGCCCGTATATTATATACATTTTGTCCCTGTGTTCAGATCTGATATTCCCACTGATTTGGTCCAATAACTGTCATTGATACTATTCTTCAATTATCATCATCAATTCATCATCATCATCATCATGGTCTTTTTGTAGAAAGTATGCATGCATGGATATGTGGACATGTGGACCATGAAATAGATGTTGAAATTGCTTGTTTTATCTCCCCACACTTTCCCTCACCACTTTTCCTCCAGTTTCTTTTCTATTTTCCTTCACAGTTGCTCCAATTGCTTTTAATTGTGACATAGATACACCATTATATTTTGATTGTTTATTCTAAGTTTCACAAAATGTTTGTGAAGATTTTTTAGTTGTTTACATTTTGTGCAAAATATTTGTTCACGCAGCATAATACATATTTTTGTAAATTGGTGCCAACAATAATTATGAAATTTCCAATTGTTCCGTGAATTTTAATTATACTTTCAACCCAAATCCATGTGCCAGTGGAACTGCATCAGCACAGATCTGTTACCATGTCCTTATCTTCTGGATTGATGCAAAACTTTTTAGGCTAATTGTGTATCAGACAGTGCCAAAGCAAGATTTCTTTCATAGAAATGCTAGGAGTCCTTGTGCAGCTCGTTTCTTAAATCTGGGTTTCTTGATAATGATGTGTGTCTGATATATTATGTTGCTTCTTCTTCTGATGTGGCATAGGGTGGGGCTAGGTGCTTTCTAGGTTGGTTTTTTCCTTACCTATTTCCAGATGTCTTGTTATGTCTACTTTTTTCCTGCAGTTCAGTACGAATTGAATGTGGTTGCTTCAAGTTGTCTTTTGCCGGATGGCATTAAGCCTTTGGGTGGTTTTTGCTGGTGAGAGAGAATTGCCACCCAAGGAATATAATTATTACTAGGGCAGTTGACATGATTTTACTCTGGTCCACATATGCTGTAGCTTCTGATATGCTTGGCTGAAGATCCAGACCTATAAATGTCACCTGAATGTGTCTGTTATATACCTGATGTTAAGGTATTTCAGAAATGAGAAAATAGTGTTATCCAGGCCTGTTACTGCATTGGCACTGATTTAGGGAATTCTTCATACAAGAAAAACTAATCAATGGATATCCACAGATTTATACATTAACACCTTAACTGGGCAACTATTTGTAACTCAATGTAAAATGGACGAGCATTACTCGGGGCACCCAGTTAAGGGGTTAACCACAATAGCTGTTGACATTACCACTTCCTTCACTTATTATCCCTCCCCAACCACAAATATTTCTCAGACTTGGATTGTGATTGTATTTGGTACAAGAGTGTTACACTAAGTTTGTGGATATTTTGGATTAATATAACCTCAATGCAATTAATGTGTATTACTCCATTTGCTGCTTACCAGTACAGTGTATATCAATTATTATTATTATTATTATTATTATTATATAAAAATTACATTACATATCATTACATTTTCTGGACTTATGGTATTCAATCTAATTAGGCATCATTTCCATTGTGAGAGAATATTGAAAATGCTTACAATTTGCTGTTTTGGGTGTGGCCACGATGTTTACAACCACCAAGGAGAGCTTACCATCAGATGGTGTCAAGGTCTACTGGGCTATTTCTGGAGTATTTCACCTGTGAACCACATGGCATAACAGATCACCACACCTATACTAAAAGTTTGAAATGATTGTGCAAAAATAAGGGCTGGCCCCAGGTTTTTATTAGAATGCCATGGGGTTTGAGTTTGAATAAGAAACTCGTATAGCGTTGAATGCTGTGTTTTTCACTGAATTGGTGCCATTTATTTCTAGTGTTACTATTGTATATATTAAAATCAATAAGCTAATTATGTATTGTGGAAACAATTCCAAATGTACTAATTGTTAGCAAATTATTCGTACCATTGACTTGCAACTATCCATCCTGTTTACATTATATTTATAGTTGTTGCTGACAATCGATCCATGGACAATTTTTGACTATTGTTTTGGGGTCTCAACATAAGTGATTGTAACTTCTGATGTATCACAAAACCCCATTTCAAGGAAATTCTTAACACAGAAGGAAAGGAATATATAAAAATATTGAATCATAGAGGGAAATAATGTTTGAAAATGCTGCTACAGGAACTACGACTGCATTGGCTCTATTGTACAGTCGTTTCATTATCGCTGAGTGAGCTTTTTACTCGATTAAAAATAGTAAGATGATTAATCTGTTTTCGATATGTTTTAGGAGCTAGTCTTCCATTTCACGCCATGATTTTCTCCCCGCTCCATTCCCACGACGTCTGTAACTAGGGAAACGGTTGTCATGGCATCCGATAACCTCTATTCGAAGGCGAATTTCTATCACATGTCGCATTCACACCGCCACCACCCCCACCACCAGATGGATATTCATCCACTGCCTGGAAAAATGAGAAAGTTCCGCGATCCTCAGATTGCACCGCTGCGAAAGCTTAGCGTGGATCTGATCAAAACCTACAAGTACATTAACGAGGTAAGTAAGATAGTTATTTTGACTGTACAGTTGATGTAATGTTGAACCAATTGACGTCATATTCGAGGGACAGTGTTCAAATTGTGCTATAACATGAAATAGAATTGCTATGAACAGTATTTGGCTGTATAGCCTTGAAATTGATATAACTTGGCTATTGATATTCTGGTTTGTTTGCATATTGGTTGGTAAATTTGTTGAATAATAATGAATATACAGTAGAACTTTGTTTAGACTCGTTTATAATGCACTGCAATGTACAGTCCTGTGTTGTGCGCTTCTGTATTGGATATAACGTACCTTGGATATAACGTACTACATTTTACAGACCCATTAAGGGCATTATAATGAAGTTCAACTGTAGTAATGTAGAGCAAAACATTGCATGTACTGGCTTCCATTTTGTGGGAGCAAAATGATAGCCAAAATTATTTGTAGCCAGCCCTTGTGCTGTGTCTGCTACTGACAGGCCAAAAGATGTAACAGTAGTCTGATGAAATATGTAATATTAGCAGTTTTGACTGAAACACACTTGGAAGCAGAAGGATTTCTTTAGGTAAATTAGTTTTTAGACCAGACTGGCTTGAAAGATGATCATGAATGTGGCTTAATGTTGACCCGCTCCACAGCAGCAGACAGCTGAGAGGCTTGTGCATGTGTGTGTGTGAGTGTGTGTGCGTGCGGTCAGACTGGCTTGGTTCATCACATGTAGTATATGCCCTTGGGTAAAAACTGTGACAGACTTCAGTGTTTGATAGGGACCTTAGGCCGTGCCCTAGCAAGGATAAATTTTGCAGTGATGTCTAGAAATACTGTACCTGCCCACACACACACACACACACACACACACACACACACACACACGCTGAGCGTCTGGCTAAACTTTTCAAGTGAGAGGAATGTTGATACTAGACTAGAGCAAGTGTTGTCCTCGAGTGACCTTTTTGCTGCCATGTTCTTGACTCCGTAATTCCTGTGGTTTGTCTGGGTTATGACACCTGTACATGAAGGTGAACTGATTGCATAAGCCTAGCATTCTCCTGTAGTATTTTCAGTATGCAGAAGAACTTCGTTATGACCTACTTAGTGGGTCTGTAAAACGTGGTTCGTTATGCCTGAGGTGTGTTTTGTCCAATACCAACCAATACAGTAGCACATCACATAGAACCATACATTGCAGTATGTTACGACCAAGTATAGGTTGTAGCCGAGTTTGTTATATCGAGGTTCTACTGTATTTTGCTTTTTGATGATTGCAACTTGTTAATGGAGTGGCATGCGTATGCTGTATATGTATGTATGTGTTGTGTATGTATGCCTGATTCTTGCAGGTTTATTACCAAAGAAAGAAGGAGAAAAGTGGGAAACGGTTAAAACCTGCAGCCGAAGCGACAAGTCGAAAGAAGGAGAAGCTGGAGGAGAAATCTATATACAATGACGGCTACGACGATGAAAATCATGATTACATCGTGAGGCCTGGTGAGAGGTGGATTGAACGTTACGAAGTTGAGTCACTCATTGGCAAAGGTTCTTTTGGACAGGTGAGTGCATTTCGGTCAGAGACATTCCAAGACTCCATTGCTATAGTCTTTCAGCCAGGCTTGATACTTACCCTATCACACTGTTACTCATTTTTGCACTGCCCTCTAGCGAGTGAAGGCTGAGTCAACCTTAGGGGGGCGAGTGCAGGTATCGAACCCATCCATAACCTTTGGGTCTCCAAATCAAAGTTGTTGTTACCACTCTGCTATCTTCTCACACTGCACTTAATTACACTAATCAACTACTGACTATAAATTGAGATGATTTTTCACAGTAAAATGTTAAGGGTTTTAAAATTCTTTTTAAAATTCAGCAGAAATTCTGCTTTGTCCTATGATACCAAGAGGCAGTGCATTATTATCCCATTATACATTTTAACCCTTAAACTGCCAGGTACTTTGTGACTATATGCAATGTAACTGAGTGTCCTCGGTTCCAGTGGTTTAAGGGTTAAAGAATTTATTAGCCAATGTAAAGTACCGGTAACCGATAGATCAATTAATATGTTAAATATTATTATTATTATTAGCTAGACAATTTATATAGCGCAATAAGCATGGCAAAAATGGCAGACAAGAATGCTTGACAATACTATATAGTACTTATACCCGGTGGTGAATGGGTGAGTCTTAAGATTACTTAGAAAAAGACCAAAAGAATCAGAGTTTGTAACATAGTAAATAATAAATAATCAATGAAATTAGTTTATATTTGGATAATGAAAATTGTTGTCTTGTATTTGTTACTAAATTTTTATATTATATAATTATAATTTAATGTGGCTTAAAGTTCTCATGTTCTGCTGTTTCTGTTGCATCTCTTGTAGGTTGTCAAGGCTTTTGACACCGTTGACAAGCAGAACGTTGCGGTGAAGATAATAAAAAACAAGAAGCCGTTCTTGAATCAAGCGAAGATCGAAGTCGATCTGCTGGAGAGAATGAACCGCCATGACATGGATAGCAAATGCTACATCGGTACGCCAAAACTGACTTTCACCTGGAAGACAGGTCTTTCACCTGGAAGACAGGTCTTTCACCTGGAAGACAGGTGTCATGTTGGTCATTTAAATGCTTTGGTGGCCTCTCTGGGATCTTATCTAAATTGACAGTTTCAAGAAACTGATGGGCAGAAATTTTTCCTAGCCTTTGAATTAAATTTTCTGACACGATAAGCAATGTTGACGTCAGTCTAGTCGTAGGTGTCTCATCATTGTACAACCCCAGTGTTATAGCCGAGCCGGTTATAACGAAGTTCTACTGTATTTTGATTTCATGTATTGTTGTTGTTGTTGTTGTTGTTGTTTTGTAGTTCAACTGAAGGAGAGCTTTGTATTTCGCAACCACCTCTGTCTGGTCTTTGAGCTTCTGTCCTACAACCTCTATGACCTCTTGCGCAACACCAACTTTCGCGGCGTCTCACTGAATCTGACGTGCAAGTTCGCCCAGCAGCTGTGCATGGCGCTGCACTTTCTCGCGTCACCAAACCTGAACATCATACACTGTGACCTTAAGCCGGAAAACATCTTACTCTGCAATCCGAAAAGGAGTGCCATCAAAATCATTGACTTTGGCAGCTCTTGCCAGCTTGACAAGCGGGTAAACGGTTGACTTCTTACGTTTGTTGCGTTTAAATGTTTACGCGTTCTTTACAAGGTGCTTTTACACTTTACTCTGAGGGCCAGTCTTTGGGGCCATCATTGGGCCAAGTGGGGCCATGTTCAAATTCTTGATCAGTGTTTGGAATTTTTGATCCAAGTCATTTCTAGCACGTTATTTTATCATGGATGTTGTAATTTTGTTGAAATTTATTGAAGGAATTTGCAATATAATTACATTAATGTAATATTTTATATACTACTTATAGTAAATATGTTTATATAATATTTTACTTATTTTTACTAGCATAATATTATATTAATCATTACCTATTACACTAGTGCCATGAGCGCCCACACATTAGGGCAAGAGGGGGCACTAGCCACCTGGAAAATGCAAATACCAATGTTTCACATTGAAATTTGAAAGCCATGCTAAAATTATTAACTGTGACCATTGTGTTAAAATGTGTTTTGCCCCCCCCCCCCTCACGGGAAAATTTCTGTGGCGTAACCGTGACCATTGTGTTTTGCCCCCCTCCTGGGAAAATTTCTGTGGGCGCCCGTGACACATGCACTTGTGCCCGGGAAAATGTTTTATAATTTGCAAAGATGCTGATGGCTGCTGATTTTTGAGAAATCGTTTCAGATCTACTCGTACATTCAGAGTCGTTTCTATCGATCTCCAGAAGTACTCTTGGGTCTACCCTACGACATGGCCATAGACATGTGGAGTCTTGGATGCATTCTTGTCGAAATGCACACAGGGGAACCCCTGTTTGCGGGTGCAAATGAGGTTTCTAGCATGCTATTTTATTGAAATTGTTGCAATACTAAGCTAATGTTAATTCGAATTGTTTGATATTGGGGGGTTGGCGTGTTGGATACAGTAGATCTTCGTTATACCAGCCTTGGTTATAACGTATACTCGTTTATATATCGTACCGTAATGTATGGTCCCATGTGATGCGCTGCCGTATTGGATGGTATTGAATATAATGTATCTTGGATGTAATGTGATAATTTTTCGGACCTGCTACCTGCTAAGTACGTTATATAATGAAATTCTACTGTATTAATTGTGCATATTAACCCTTTCACTCCTCTTGACTCTTAATGGAGTCATTGCATAAACTAGTGATTTTCTAACTCCATAATGCTTGTACAAGCAATTACTGTATATAGTACATAAAATGTGCCTATTTTTGTCTAAAATATGTATTTTAGTTTCAAATTAGCCTGTTTGATGCACCAACTGTGCCAATTTGAAGTTACCCCACTGGAGCAAAATTTTTATTAAAAGAAATTAATTTGGCAATGAAAGGGTTAAAGGGTTGATAGTTTTAGATTGTATTGAATGTCAGTGAATGAAGTGATAATTTGGCAATCTTGCACATGACTATTGTAGTGTAATATACTTTGTAGGATATTTAAAGTTAGGCTTTGAGGGGGGTGCAGCTGGTAATATTAAATTTGATTATCCTGTGATGACGTTGTGACTTGCAGTTTGACCAGATGATGAAGATTGTCGAGGTCCTTGGTCTGCCGCCAGCTCATATGCTTGACCAAGCTCCAAACACTAAAAAGTTCTTTGAGAAGGTGACAGATGGAACGTACGTGCCAAAGAAATCACGGGAGGGAAAGAAGGTTTGATTCCTGGATGAATTAAACTATGAAGTTGAATCCATAACGACCAATTTATGAAAACGAGGCTATGGCCTTTGTAAGCCTGACAGTTTAGGCAGCAGTGATGATAGTGAATATTTATCTGTTTGTTATTCGTGTTCTATTTCAACCTGTGTTGTTGGGCATGACTTATATTAGCTTAATGATACTGGGAAATAACATGGAGCTCGTTATTTCCATTGGCACGATACTCGTAGACAAAGATTGTGGATATTACCTTCATCCTGGTGCGATACAGGTGAAAATGCTGGACACTGAAATCCTGGAATCTTTGAACTTGTTGACCTCTAGACATGTAGATGAACTTTCAATGTACTGGTAGTTGTTTCTAGGTTCTGGTATAAATTTCTGGTAGACAAACATGTTTTGATGTATGGTGTTTCCAGTAGCTCAGCTGCCTGTGTTAAATACTTGCACATGGTCAATTTAGTTAGGTACTTTATTTTTGGGTTGATCTATGTTTTGCTCTCTGATTCAGGTACAGTAGAATCTCTTTTTACCTAGATACTGTAGTGGCAGCATCTTTTTTAATGTGAATTTACTGTATTGGACCTTGAGTTCTTCTGCAAACTTTCCAAATAACAGCCCATCTGAGTGAATTGTTACAAATTATTGAGTAATCTCTGTATGCGTTTATTATTCGACACTCTTTAGTATGTCCAAATTCTAGGTCATTCAGGCAATCAGTTAATTTGTCCAGATATTTAGAAGACCCCTTATTAGAATACCTCAGAGCGTGGTTGTTATTTTGTCAAAAAAGCACACCTTTAATTACCTGTTTTTGGTCCATTGGTTACCTGGTTTTGGTCGTTTAATTACCTGTTTTTGGGTGTTTTCCTTTCAGTACAAGCATCCAGCATCGATCAAGCTGTCCACAATATTGGGCGTTGAGATCGGGGGCCCCGGGGGACGGCGGAAGGGCGAACCGGGCCACAGCATATCAGATTATCTGAAATTCAAAGACCTTGTCATGCGAATACTTGACTACGACCCCCAGACGCGCATCACTCCGCTGTACGCTCTTCAGCACAACTTCTTCAAGCGCACGATGGACGAAGGGACGAACACAACTTCGAGTAGTACACCTTCCAGTTCGTCGACTGTGGAACAATTGGTCCACGCGAATTCTCTGTTTCCCGCGGCACTTTGTACGCACATTTTAGTCTCGTATAAATTATCTGTCTGTGCAAGTACAGTAGAAATCCTTTAACGCACAGACTCGGTTGATGCAGTGGGTTTTTGTCAGTTTCCTATTATTGCTATGTTAATGGGGCTTAACTGTATTTCTTTTTATTATTATTATTATTATTATTATTATTATTATTATTATTGAAACTAGGACTTTTGCTTAATTCTGTATTTATGGATCGTATTATTTGCTGTTAGCTTAGGTATTTATTTAACTTAGCAAGTATGTAAAACTATTCTAAAGGAGGTGAGCTAAATGATTTGGTGGGGTAGAATCAGATGTAAGTATCTTGTGACTTCGGTTATTTTGAGTTGGCTAGCACATGTGGTTCATGAATGTTAATAGTACAGGGTGGTGCAAAAAAACAGGACTAGTCACATTTAGGTTTGCATTTAATATAGTCCGGGTTTTTTGCGATATCCTTGGCGTATGTGTTTTAATATAGTCCGGGTTTTTTGCGATATCCTTGGCGTATGTGTTTGATAGAAGAATTATTGGATTGTTGCTATTTTACTATTAACAAATTGTTGTGTTTTAGCTAGAAGCTCCAGACAAAATGGTGGACTGCAGACTTCCAAAGACTCCTCCTCCTCCTCTTCTATCGTTGGCTCAATGCAGCAGCAGCAGCAGCAGCAACAGTTGCAGCAGGAGACGTCATCTCTTCTCAACTCCAGCCTGCTGCTCTCCTGTGCGTCCGGGTCGACCAGCAACAGCTACGGAGCCGTGCAGTCCATGGACTGCGACAGCGGAATCGTCGACCCGCTCTCCTACCAGGGCGCCTACCTGCCCAGCGACGCCATCGGCCTGGAAGGCCCCATGGACACGGTGGTGGTCAGTCAGCCGGCCCGCCAGCACCACCAGTGCTCAACCCTGGCGCCGATGGAGTGGAACTGCGCGAAAAGTGGCGCCGTTGCCGCCGCAAACCAGCCGCACTTATCAGAGACAATGGCGCGGCGCAACTCTCAAGCATCCTGTGCTACCTCATCCCAGCGGTCCCTGCCGGGATATGCTGTCCAGCAGATGGACGTGGCGGCCGCCCGGCCCCCGGGCTACGACTCGACCGAGCCCCTCGTGCCGACGCAGCGCTGGTCGGCCCACTCAAACAGTCTGTCGGGCGCTCGACCGGCCGGGATCGGAGCGGCGCTCGACCCCGCGTTCTCCTTGCCGCAGGCGGACGGCACGGCGCTGTTTTCCGAGGACTGTCTGGTCAGGTCCTCGCCCTATTCGTCGTCGTCGTCGTCCTCGGTGGCGGCGGCGAAGGGCACCTACCACGGCATCCCCAACTCTTGCGGCGGCCCGGCGCAGAGCGTCGCGCCGGTTTCGGACGCTATGACCGACGAGATGCTCGAGGTGGTCACCGTCGACCCGGGCGGCGGGGTTTCGAGGTCGGAGGAACTGGCCATGGGGGGTATGTCGGCGTTTGACGAACGTTCGCGCGATTTCTAGGAGGAATTTTGCAAGACTGGAGCGAGACTGGAACCGCGCCTGCGGTTCCCGGTGAACATTAGCAACGTATCGGTCGCGCGCGCACGATGA
Organism: Metaphire vulgaris; assembly: GCA_018105865.1. NCBI lineage: Eukaryota > Metazoa > Annelida > Clitellata > Crassiclitellata > Megascolecidae > Metaphire > Metaphire vulgaris. The sequence goes on from CM030861.1 coordinate 12,744,224, forward strand.
CAATCCGGCCGCGGTGGAATTCCCCGTTTAAGCGGATCGAGTTGAATTGAATATATACAGTTGCTAAGTGTTTCTTTCCGGGGTAATTTGCCAGATTTTTAATAGACGAAGGACATTCTGTACATAGGCCGAAGCCAATTCCTAGGTTGAAGTTTATCGGAATTTTTAGAACAGTATGTGTATAATATTCTGCACGTTGTATGCGCGCGATTGCTTGCGCTTGTGTGCATACTTAATCAGTCATGTGATGCGTTTGTTTTTGCGGTATCAGTGTACTCTGTGAAAGCGGCGAAACTGGACTTTTCCTCCCGTTTAACCCTTCATGGCTGTAATGGTTTCGGTTCGATAGAAAAACTTAGCGGAAGCATCGTTTAGGGATATTAAACATGATACGGGATTGTCTTCGAATATGATCTTGACTGGATGAGGGTCCATCCGTATAATACGTACGCACCGAGGCGGGTTGGATTTAGGAGATTTTGCTCATGTACGGCGTGCAAAGAGGGGGCAGGGAGGGTTGAAAATATGCCTTTTTTGCGTGCGTACTATATGGATGAACCCTAATTGAAAAATTTGCTTTGGGAGTTGTTTTTGGATGTGATGATTTGTCAAAAGGTTTGGTTTGCAGATGTCGTGGGTGGTGAAATTGTGTTGACTGAATTGGTTTGATTTGTTGAATTTTTTGGACGCCCTCCGATCGGATTCTGCTGATGCCATAATTGTGCCGTTTTTGCCGAAGGAAATCTCTGTGTTGGGTCTTCCTGTGTGCACCGTATTCTCTCAGCAGAATAATTTTAACATGTACAGTGTAGGCTTTTTTTAAAGCGGACCTTTACCTCGGAGCGGGAAGTTAGCAGAGCGGTACCAACGTTGGACGATAGAACAGGAGGCAGCGGGTTCGAAACCCGCAGGAACCCTGAGGTCGACTGCGGGGTTTAATCTAGGCCGTTTCCGGGGGTAAAATTGCCACCCATCCGGAAATTTCAAATTCCCCCGGAAATTTTGGCATACTACATCAACTAACAGCAGGCCCCTAGCTGACTTCCCCCCTCCCCCGACCTTGTCAGTTCCCCCGGAGTCCAGAGTCTAGATTAAACACTGGTCGACTCTGCTTTCGTTTGCTCGATGGCGGTGGCGACTGAGTAGTGGATTAATCCGCAGAGTAAACAGGCGCATTGCGCGAGAACACTAGCCCCGTATCCTGTAATCTGCACCAGTGGCGGCTCTAGGATTTGGCAAGTGGGGGGGCCGTTGAGGTGGCAACTTCTAATCATGGGGGGCCAACCATTTGTTGTTTAATGTATGTAGCATTAAGTATGGGGGGCCAGGCAGTCAATAGGGAGGCACGCCCCCCCCCCGGTGGAGCCGCCACAGATCTGCACCAGTTGCCTAGCTGAGAGCCTTGAAACGAAGATCGGCGCCTCTCTGAGCTTATTTATCTTCTCTTTTTTGTGTGCGTGAAACAATAGCAGCAATACAATGGCTTAACCCACGCCCTTGATAACTGAGCACTGAAATAATGAGATGAATACAGATTATATACCCCCTGTGTTTTGAAATTCAAATTCTATGTTTAGCAAGTATTTCAATACAGGCAAACGTCACTTGGGTGATAATCAGATTGAAGATTTGAGCCGCTGGCTTGTTTTACACAGCTGCACAGTCTCGATTTATCAGAATATGTGAAAGAAACCACTCTGACTTTTGTCTGACGTCTTGTACTGTACATCAAAAGCGCTGGTCATTGTCTATTCTGTAGCTTAAACTGACTGATCAGCCCAGCCGTTGTTGTAGAGATTAGGCCTACAGTTAGAATTATAAAAGTGAGGGGGGTGATAATTATAAAGGAATCGGTCGAAATGGTTGTAAAGAAGAAGTTTCAATTTAACAATAGGCCTATTAATAAGAAATTAGGGGCTAAATTGGTTTTCTCTCCTCCTCCTCCTTCACTTCCTCTTCCTCCTCCACATTTTCTACATTATGCGTCAAGTTTATACAGTGCACGCTCTAATTAGTAATAATTTAACTCAGGCCTATTTAAAGGTCTCTAGTGACAAATCTAGTCATGTCTGAGTATCTAATGGGCTTCCCATTAGACCTGTGAGTGACTGACTGTTGGCCTAGGCCTTGCGTGTTAAAACGTTCGTCGTTCCGCTTTCTCGAGAGGCCTAGGCCTAGTGAAGGACTTTTTCGCTTGGCTGGTCCCATGTATATGGCCTCTGAGACGAGCGAATTTTTGGCCTCGAGTTCCTAAGGCCTGGGTCAAAATTAGTAGGGCCAGTGCCGGCCCATAGGCAGTTGCCTACTCTGCCTAATGGGTAATCCGGCACTGGTAGGTGATGACCTTTTTGCCGTGCTTTTCCCCATTGTAATGAGTAGTATTCCATGAAATTTCCTATTTTTTGATTATTTGTAAAAAGCGAAATTGTTGACGTCAACTTCTCTTGACCCCCCTCTCCCTCTGTCAACAACTGTCAAACTTTTCAAACCCCCTCGCCCCCCTAAATTGTTGACGTAATTAATGGACAGCCCCTTAAGGAAAAAGTCACGTATGGGTCATCGTATGGTCGTGATTGTCAAAATCCGTTTATAGGACCGACTCTTTTAGTCCCTGGGCTCTAGGCCTGGCCAGACATAGGCTACCCCTGACTGGGCCAAGTCGTAATGTCTTTTTCTGCTTCAGCGAGCAGCCTTCAGGCCTCAAGTGGCCCTGTGGATAGAGCCATGCAGTGGCTACGAACTGCCACAGCCATAGGCGTATTTTTTCATAGCGTTTTAAGTCAATTGCAGTAGGTTTCGCTCTGTGATTAAACTTAATCGACGACATTGCGTTCTAGTTCTTCAGATTTCGTCGCAAATCGATTTTTCCAACAGCAGCTAGTACGTCCAGGTAACTCTACATAGCGTTGACACATTACAGGTATGCACGTAGGCCTACGTGGTCAGAAGGCCAGATTTGGGCGTAGGCCTATTCTCGGAAATGTAAGGTGTCGTTTTTTTGCTGGTCATGTATAATATAAACGGTAAATATCTGAAAGATAATACTTGTTATTACCGTGATGCAGTTTGGCTAATCGCTACCGTCAATCATTTATTGAACCTGGATCTTGTGAGATTATGATCATGCGCGCCATCGGCCTCTATATCTTCTGCGCATTATGAAGTGGCGCTATAGAAGTTTAAGATTAGATTAGACGTTGACTGTATATAGTGTCAATTTGATTTGGTCCTCTTATAGTATGCCTAGCAGCAGGGGGCAGAAAAAAGGAATAGACCTAGTAGATCATGTTTGAAATTCGTTAGAAAGTTGACATTTTATGGAATGGTTTGGAATGGCCTTTATGTTTGATCAATGAATTTGATTTTCACTCTCAAAAAGTACATTCCTAATGCTACAGTATTTAGTGCACCATTATAATAGTGCTAGAAATTTGATTGATTGAAGCGACAATGCAATCAATATCTTCAATTCGGATAAGTGGCGTAGCCAGGATTTGCGGAAGGGGGTTGGTTTTGACTTTTGACCGTAACCAACTTTCGAAAAATCTTGACGAGCAAAAAAACGTCGTCCACCTACTATGGCGCTTTAAAAAATGTTGGTCGGCAGCACCCAGGGGAGGGTTTGATCCTCAAAACCGCGTCTGGTAATAAAAAATGCATGGAAGCACGCTAAAAAGTTTCCGTCCGCGCCCAAGGGGGGAGGTTAACCCCCAAATGCCCCCTTGGCTACGCCACTGATTCGGATCATATACCCAATAGTAGATGAAAGTGTTATCGTACAAGTGGGAATCTTAGAATACAAAGATAATAAACTGAAGACGCAGGTATAAAAGTCAGGTTACTCAGGTATGCAATTTCTCTGAACCGGTTTTGAGTGTCGCGGAAAATCGATTTGCACCTAAAAGCAAATCGTTGCCAATAGCCATTACCATTAGCAGAATGTGTTTTTGCATTCCAGGTCTCATTCCTGCATATAATATAACTGCAGTTTTTCTACGCTGTTTTTAATTGAGGAAAAAGGTGCTTTTAAGTTTTGGCAAGGCTTGCTGTGGTCTTATTAACAGCACGGAACCTTTGCCGCAAAACTCCACTCAGGGCTTTGTAAGTGGCCCAATTGACGCGCCACGCTGGGCCGCCCGCTCGCCGTCAGGCAGAATGAATACACCCGGGCCAGGCGACGGGCGGGTAGAGTGTATTGCGGATGTACAGATCTGCGCTACTCGGCAGTTCTCTGTCTGTCTGTCTGTCTGTCTGTCTGTCTGTCTGTCTGTCTCTCTCTCTCTCTCTCTCTATGGCGGCGTGTATGCTATGAGGGCATCTGCCGCATGCACTCTGCTGTTAAGATTTCATTCAGTGGATTGTATTCTGGGTCGAGACAGCCGATCCCAACAGGTTTCTGTTTGGTTACTACGGTGACGGGTATGGAAAGATATCATCATCACTACAACCGGTAACGTACAGTGCTTATCGTTTATCTCTTATCTCTGTCTGTCTGTCTGTCTGTCGGTCGGCCTCTCTATGTCTCTGTCTCTGTCTCTCTCTCCGAGCCCGCGTCGAGCGTTGACCGAGTGTTGCCACCGCTGCTATATAAATCAATATTGTCAAATTTATGTAGACTGCGCGCAAAAGAAGAGAGTAAGTAAGATCCACCACGATTGTAATCGTTTGAATGATAAGAGAGAAGGGCTCTGGAAGATGAACCTTTCGAGATAACACGGAGTCTGTTATCTGTGATGTACCAAGCGGTCGTCGCTGTCATTTTGGCGGGAATTATAGGGGGTCAACCGCCCCCACCCCACTGGGGTCGGGGCCAATCTCTTCCCCCCCCCACCCGAGGACAAAAACGCTGGGTCAAAAACCTCAGAGGTGTCGTGTCATTGCTCCTTCGCCGCTTAGTACCGGGCTCTAGTTGGGTTTTGTTGTCCGTTGAGATGATGACTTTTCACGGCGTCGCAAGTAGGCTAAATCCGGGTGTTTTTAGAGCCTTTCTGGTAAGAATCTAATTTGGTTTTCCAAGAATCCAAGGACTTATCCAGGTCGGTGTCCTCGCGTGGAAATTTAAAAACAAACGGGGACTTGGAATTTCTGGCGAGCGTGGCAATGACCTTGAACTCGCAACACGTGACTAAACATTTAAAAAAACATCACGTTCAATGCGCCGACGAATAAGATGTTGAAACTTTAATCCAGAGATTTCAATAACCAAAGAGGGAGAATAATTATTTCTGGATTCCTAATTCTACGGTCCCTCTTTTTGAAACGACTTAACCCCTTAACTGGGGATCCCGGATATATCCGTCCATTTTACATTGAGTTACAGTTAAATACACGGTTAAGGGGTTAAAACTTATCTCTTTATGAATATGCAGTAATTGCGGCGGGGGCGCTGTTGAGTGATTCTTCACAGTAGGCGCTATACAAACATTTTGTTACATTACATTACAGTAGGTTCTGTCTGTACTTTTCGTGGACGTGTTGATAAACCGGTAAAGAGCCTGCATGATGCAAAGAAATTTCCTCTCAGGGGGGGGGATTGAGTTGATTTGATGCCACCTGTTGGAGTCTCAGTCTGGCGCAATTTCCTGGTGCCTGGCATGCAAGTGGAGGCAGACGACAGACACGCAGCGCACACGTCGAGCTGACAGCTCGTGACGTCACGCACAGAGGTCACGTGAGTGCAGGTTGGAAGAGACTTAAGAGGCGGAAATTCGAATGTCATCGTTATAGGCGTCAAACGAATACGATATTTTTTGGTGGGGTGGGGGTGAGGGTGAGGTAAGGGGGTGCAATCCGTTATTTTTTAGCATTTTGATAGAGAGACTATTTTCTGGAATAGGTTTTCCCAGTTAACCAAGTATGTAGGTAAGTGAGACGACTACGTTTCCGTAGCGCTGCTCGAAGACTTATAACGGACCGAAGCGGGAACGATTAATTATCTAAGACCGGAAATCCGTCGAAAGAACAACAACAAGAACAGCAACGCGCCGTCTTCGGCATTTCTGTCCCTCTGGCTGTCAGTCGAGAGGCCGTCACTGACAGCACAGCAGCCATCACCCCAGAGAGAGTGTCAGTACCGATTAGCGATGCCAGAGCCGACATCAAACTGCCCCCTCCTCCCATTCCCAGGGGCGGCTCCAGGATTTGGCAAGTGAAGGGGCCGTGGGGGTGGCAACCAGTGCTCGAATTGTGAGAAAATGAAAGGGGGGTCATGGCGAGCGTGATGTTTTTACACTTTTGTCATTTTTGCATTTCTCTAGGGAGGGTCTGCCATTTTAAAGGGGGGCTGAACCCCCCCTCCCCCAAACCCCCAGCAATTCGAGCTCTGGTGGCAACTTCTAATCATGGGGGGCCAACCATTTGTTGTTAGTTATGTAGTATTAAGTATAGGGTCCCAACAGGGGGGCCACTGGAGGGGCAGGCACTCAATGGGGGGACACGGTCCCCCGGGCCCCCCTGTGGAGCCGCCACTGCCCCTTCCTTCTCCGTTATTTGTTTTGTCGTCGTATCTCCAGTCGACTGTACAGATGACGTCATTAGAACGAAGGTCAGAGCCGAGGTCAAGGGAACGGTCCATCGGTGCGATTTCGTGACCTTTGCCCTTTGTCCTTTCGCGCGGATTCTGCAGGATGGATGAATTTGGCTCTGACGTGGATTGACAACTCTTGTGTTTTAATCTCCGTTCCTTGTGATCCTGTAGCAAGAAGTAAACATGCAGGCTCCAAATAAATCTTACAGGCGCTATATAAATCTTGCGTTGCAAAGCGTTGCAGCTGTGTATGTATGTATGTATGTATGTATGTATGTATGTATGAATGTATGTATGTATGTTCGGGCGTGTAATCTGTTACTAGTAACTGTTGGAAACTGAATGAATAAGGGAATTTTCAACACAGCATAATAAATTACCGCTTGGCTGCAAACTCTAAATTGGGCGTGGGATTGTGACGCCCTCCATGGTTTTAATTCGTTTCTGAATTTTTGCATATCTATAGCCTACTGTAGCACTAGTCCTTGCAATGTCCAATTTCAAACAGGCCATCAATTTTATAATATTTTTGTGGTCTATAAAACCTGCCCCGACTAGAAGAAACCAGCTCGACCCCCTTTAGCGCCATCTTATCTCTCGATTGATTTTTTAGACATTTGACTGAAAATAAATTTCTCGAAAGACTTTGTATAGTGTCGTTTAAATGGCTCATTATTTTTACAGTATTTAGAAAGCTCTAGAAAAAAACTGAGACAGAATATATTGACAATTCTAGTACGTTGAATGTTTGTATAAAACAAAGAAGGGGACACAAGAATTGATGTGGTTTTAATTCATTTCATCACTCTTCTGAATTTTTGCATATCTATAGCCTACTGTAGCACTAGTCCTTGCAATGTCCAATTTCAAACAGGCCATGTTGGCTGACAAACTGCACCCATCAGTTTAGGCTTGTGGCGCCCTCCATGCCCCATACCCCGACTACAAAAACCAACCTCCGTCGATCCCCTTTTGATTAAAATCGAACCCAACCCAGACTTCTTCCTCCTTTTTTCTTTGCATCATGTTCCACAGTTAATGATAAACTGTTAGACAGTTTCTTAGACAACGTATATATATATATATATATATATATATATATATATATAATGTGCACTATATACAGTATGTATGTATATATATATATATATATATATATATATATATATTCAATAATTACATATACTGACTGTTGAATGTTTGTATAAAAATATCTATTGGGTTGTTGAAATGGCATTTTGAGAATTGGTTTCATTTCATTATTATTGAATCCGTGCTTTCTGCCTTGTCCATTATTTCTCAATTTTATTCTGATCAGGTTTGGTACAACATTGTGCAAAAGTTTAGAGCCCTGGTTCATTCGACTGACAAACTGCAGTACCTATCAGTTTAGGCTTCAGTGCGTCATAAGCTAAAACCATACGTGGACATGGGCTCATTTTTAAAAACCCAACCTGAAATATATGTTAATATACTGTATTATACATATACCCAAATCGAACCCAACCCACATATAATATATTATATTTATATAGACCATGTATGCAGACAGTTAGATATGCATTAATGACATGTTAGACCTACATTTTTTAACCAAATTATATTTCCAACCAGACCGGCGCATGGACAAATCTCGCCGTTACGATCAATCGATCGTCAAAAAACCGCAGCACTGATTTATAAATATAATTGTTATATATATTATATACATTATATATACTGTATTATACATATACTGATTTGGGAATGGGGACGCCACGAGCCAAATATTGGGTGAGCTAAAATGGCAAGTTGCCAGTTAGCAACATGAATTTAGTTAATGAGTCAAATAATTCCAGGATTGTCCATATATTCCATCTACATTTTATTCTAAAATGGTTCGAAATGCTCAAAATGGTGAAACCTGTGGAAATACAGCAAGATATAGATTATACAGAAATTCAGAGGAGATTGAAAAGGAATTAAAGGAAAATATTATTTTGTCCCCAATCTTTAATTAAATAAGATTTTTGAATATATATGTTATATATACTGTATTATACATATACTGATTTGGGGGTATATATCGTCATATATATATATATATATATATATATATATATATATTATTTATATTAAATATATATATAATGATGAATTAATGGTCGATGAATCGATGGTCGATGAATCAATTTCGATGAATCAATTATATTTGGTCGATGAATCAGATCACGGTGCAACGATGAAATTCTCGGAGTTACGATCAATCGATCGATCGAAATTGAAAAATTGTTGATTATTCTACATGGTTATATAAATATAATAAGAGGAAAATGTGGAGTTTGTCTTCACGAATGTCTTCACACTCTCAGATTTTATATTGCAATATTATATCACCTGGCCCACCCTGTTACGCCTAATGAGCTCGCCCATATATATCCATTGCACAAGATATTCATTATATATTTATTTTGAATGATGTCCCGATGGTCCAGTGCAGGTCGCTGGGGATATGAATCAATGGTATAAAATGGTTTGAATCGATGCTCTTATTTGTAGAACCCTGTACAAACCCTATAGAAATTGATAATGATATTATTGATTATTCTTGCACGATTTGAAGCAATGAAGAAGGAACAAGAGGAAAATGTGGATTTTGTCGGAGAATGTCTTCACATCGATTAGATTTTTACATATATAGGGCTTATATACCTTCTATTCAACAGGTCTTCAATAATAGCTCCTACTATATAATATATATATATATATATATATATATTATGAATGATGAATCGATGGTCGATGAATCGATGGTCGATGAATCAATGGTCGATGAATCAATGGTCGATGAATCGATGGTCGATGAATCGATCACTGTTAGTGTGTAGTATGAAATGGCTGGGAGTGTTCTATTTCAAACCCTATAGATCGAAATTAAGATTGATATTGTTGATTATTCTTGCAAAGATTAAAGCAATGAAGAGGAAACAAGAGGAAAATGTGGATTTTGTCCGAGAATTTCTTCAAATCGCTGGCATTATTGCACGCATGTATAAATATATTTTTTTATTTTTTTATTTTTAAAATTTTTTTATGCCCTCGGTACTTCATTCCCGAGGGACTTATGGTAAAAAATTGTCAGGAGACATGAAATTAGTGTGCTAGCTCTCGTTCGGTTGCAGATTTGGAAATGTTCCTCGGAATGCGATGGCGTTGAAACGCTGAATCGTGACGGATATTCTTTGGAACAGAAAGCATCCTTCTCTATTGTCCCCGGATATATATATATATATATATATATATACACTCATCATTTGTTGGCATATATACCGATATACCCCCTCGTCGCTACGCCCCTGTGATGCCTATCCATAGACCTTTGCTAATAGTTTCTCTGTCCGCCATCGTTGATTGATTGGGACGCTGTCTGGGTAGTGTAGGATTATTGATTAGCACTTCGATCATTGCAAAGTTCGATCATTTCGATCACATCCTCGCCTTTCTTTTCCTGTCGACCCGTTTTCCGAGTGGTTAGTGATGCAGGTACTTGGGTACTCGCTCGGTACTTGATTCAGCTTTATGTATGACCTGTTTGTATATACAACTTGGATTGCACTCTATATATAGAGGGGTCCGAGAATTTCATGTACAGTAGAACTTCGTTATAACGTACTTAGCGGGTCTGTGAAATTTAATATGTTATATCCAAAGCACGCTATACAGGGTGGTACAAAAAACCGGACTAGTTACATTTAGGTTTGCATTTAATATAGTCCCGTTTTTTGCGCCACCCTACATAATATCCAATGCCATCCAATACGCTAGCGCATTACATGGGATCTTGCATTGCTGTGCGTTATAATCGAGCATACGTTATAACCGAGTCCGTTATAACGAAGTTCTACTGTACTCTGTTAAGGGTTTCTGGAATGAAAAAGGGTTGGTAACATCGGGAGTGCATGGAGTAGAAGGTTGCAGGAGAGGTTGCTGGAATGCAGCAACCATGGAAACGTGGATGTTGTTTCTGCGCTGCATAGATACCATAGAACGACGGCATGGATCAATACGAGGATATCTATGCTGCTTTTATATAGCGCCACATTCCGGTCATTAATCCGGATGTCGCCTTTTGTCGGCGTCACTTGTGCTGGCATTTAAATGGATTGCTCGGCGCCGGTCGACACGCTACTGGATTTCCAGTATAAGCTACTGCATAGCCTACTGGCAAGTCTACCGGGACTGTGGAATTCGATTCTGAAATTCGCGCTGCTACTGGTTTTTCTTCTTCTTATTCGCGAAATAATTGTCGCTGCGTTAATTTGTGTATTCTTGGTGAGTTTCGATTCACCGATCCGAGAAATTGGTCTGTAATGACTCTTATGAGAACGCGAGTGCCCCTGGGATGGGATGGGATGGGATGTGGATGCGCTGGCTGGCCACGCGTTGCAAGTCCCATCCAGGGAGAGGTGGGTGGGGGGAGGGGGGGGTTAGGAGCGGGACTGATTTCCTCTCGCTGTATTTCAGTTCAATGGTGGAATGTGTTGCATGGACAGTGGAAGTGCTTTCCAGCTGTGCCAATGCTTTCGTAGATGTGTCCGAGACGGATTTTCCAGGTGCAGAGGAAAAGCAGAATGATGCACAATTTTACACGAAAGTGAGGGTGGGGGCAGTGAGCACCCCTCTTTAGGGAAATATGTGAGTATTGGCCAGATACATTTTCCCCTTCAAAATGCTCTCTTTTTAAATTTTTGGTCTCTCTTTCTCTCTCTCTTTCTCTCTCTCTCTCTTTCTCTGTGGGTGGGTGTGGGTGGGTGAGTAAATTTTTGTTGTTGGGAAACTTTTTAACGGATATCAATATTCGACACTTTTCCACCGTTCACTAAATTCCGACATTTGCGACGACAAGTACAGTCATCAGTCTTGTTCTTTGTGGGTGGGGGGTGGGGGGGGCGAGAAGCAGAGAGAAGTGGGGGTAGGTGGTGAGATTGGTAGCACTGATATTCTATAGTTTGTAACGTTCGGAGTGGCTTTGGTATAGGGGCAAGTAGTATAGGCGCTGTCATTGCATCGGCATAGTCTTAGGCATCGTGCTGTGGCTGCATGGATTTCCATATTTGGACGTTGGATTTTGCCTGCGGGATTGTTGAAGGACAATTCTATAATTCTATGGCATAGGCAATAATGTGACTCTGGATAATGTTAGGATAATATTGGCTTGATTTGCAGTAGACAGTTGCTGCTGCTGCTGCTGCTACTGTACTACTACTACTACTACTACTACTACTACTACTACTACTACTACTACTACTACTACTACTACTACTACTACTACTACTACTACTACTATCATCATCATCATTGTCGTTGTTGTTGCTATAATTATTGCTGTTATTATTGCTCTATTATCTTTGGTTTGGTGTCATTGAAATGGCGACCTCGTTAAGTAATTGCTCTGTTGAAACCAATATGAAACTTGTTGAAAAGCGCTAGAGATAAAAAAAAATATAGGCCTCCTTATATTTGCCATCATCAGTTTTGCCGTGTAGGTCGTCTATTATTTTGGACTATTAGGCCTATTTTAATTAGGCCTTGTGTTGTACCAAACAACGACTCTTGGTAAGTCAAAACCTATTAACAATACACTAGCACTGTATACATTAAACTAATTGCGTCCCGCATGTAATCTCGTACTCAGTTGCCCGCCAATTATAATAGGGGCGGAACGAACATGCAGACCAAGAGAGAAACCGGTTATTTTAGGCTTGCTGTTTGCCCATCATTTGTTCAGTATTTGGACGGCTCTTGGTCTGATAATGGTAATATTTTTACATTAAGCGCATATAGCCTTCTTTTTTGACTAAGGCTTATAGCAATTTTCAATTACAGCCTTGCGCATTCCTTCTCTCTCTCTCTCTCTCTCTCTCTCTCTCTCTCTCTCTCTCTCTCTCTCTCTCTCTCTCTCTCGGGATATTCATTTAGGCCATTGCTTTTCTTATAATAATAATAATAATAATAATAATAATAATAATAATAATAATAATAATAATAATAATAATAATAATAATAATAATAATAATAATAATAATAATAATAATAATGTGATTTAAGTGGCTTAGGAGGCTAAGAAAGCCTGTGTGAAAACCACTGTGAATGCCCACCGCGTTCAAATGCGCTCTGTGTCGAAATTACCTCCGCGTCTAAATGCCCTCCACGTTCAAATGCTCACCGCGTCCAAATAATAATAATAATAATAATAATAATAATAATAATAATAATAATAGTATTAATAATAATAATAATAATGTGATTTTAAGTGGTTTAGGAGGCTAAGTAAGCCTGTGTGAAAACCACTGTAGCAACTCTCCGCATTCAATAACCTAGTTTATCGAAAAGAAATGTCGAAAATGACGTTGATGATTAACGGCTACAATTTCGAAGTTTGCCGATTAGTACAGTTGATAAGCCGTATGATTGTTCATTTTGTGGATAAAAGCATGAAATTTTGAACATTGACACTTCTTATAATTTAGTAACATTCTGTCCAGAGGCATTCGAATAAACTTAAGGGTAGGGGTACCCCTAGGGTAGGAGAATGGTACTAGGGTATGACTAGGTATGGGTACCCCTAGGGGTAGTGGTACCCATAGGGCTAGGGGTAGGGGTACCCCGTGGGATAGGGTAGGGAAATCAAAAGTGCTAGCCATTCACACGTCTGCCAATACCATTCTCTGTAGTTTTATATCAAAAGTGCTTGGCATTTAGAATTTTGCCTGTGATATTCTCTAATGCGTAAATTGAACATTTTAAAGGACATTTTTAATCTACAGAGAATGGTATTGGCAGACGTGTGAATGGCTAGCACTTTTGACAGAGAAGTGAAGAGCACCTGCTAATCAAGATTTTTCAAAAACTAGGCCACTGTCTCTTGTATATCAAATGTGCTTGGCATTCAGAATTTTGCCTGTGATATTCTCTAATGCGTAAATTGAACATTTTAAAGGACATTTTTAATCTACTGAGAATGGTATTGGCAACATTGCTCATGGGGATGAACAATTGCGCCAGTTTTCATCACAATCTGAGATGGTGGCAGGCCCGCCGGAACGAATTTTTATCAGAGGGTGCAGATTTTCTCAAGATAAAAGCAGTAGCATCATTTCACACTGTTCTTTGGGGCAAGATAATTGTTTGCAAATTTTAGGCAAATTTTGGCAATTGTATGGCATATTTTAGCAATTTTGGCTAATTTTAGCAAATTTTTGGCGATTTTTTGCACATTTTTTGCAAATATTGGCAATTTTGGACCAATTTTAGCAAATTTTGGCAATTTTTGTTCCAGTTTTAGCAAATTTTGGCAACTTTTTGACGAATTATAGCTGAAAGGGGGTGCAGCCCATCTTCTTTCCAGAGGGTGCAGCTGCACTCCCTGCACCCCCACTTGCGGCGGGCCTGCATGGATGGTGGCGTCCGATTTTATTCAAAAGCGTGTTGATTTGATGCGGAATTACCCTTTTCGTATTTTAGTTTCGGAGGAAAAGCGAAATGAAATGATAATATTCATATCTGTACACTCTATAAGCACAATTATTACTTAGTATTGTTTATTTGGCACTGTATCGATTGTCATTTGTCTACGTACTGCAGCTCAAGCGGAAGTTTTTTTTACAAATTATCAAGAAAATTTATGGTGCCAATTTGCATGGTAAGAGATAACAAAAACTTGTGCATCCTTTGGGGAAATTGTTCAGAGCCATGTACCCTATAACTGTGCCAAGTGGCATGCTTTTATCCAGAAGTGAACGATTCTTGGCTTTTATGGACTTTAGCCGCTGAACTAGATCATGCAAAGATATTATGTAGAAAAATTAGAAAAAATGACGATTATTATATTATTATTATTATTATTATTATTATTATTATTATTATTATTATTATTATTATTAACTGTGCAGCCTTGTAGCATGCCTTTAATACTTCTGAAGATTTGGGGTGGACGGAATAGGGCTTTAACAAAGCATGCTTGCTATAACTCTAAGGTTACAATATGCCTCGACTATGCATGGAGTCATCTTAAAAGGCAGACATGAAAGTGCGCGTTGGCGAAATGAGTGACAGAGAGTTTCGAGCGTTTCTTTATCGGTCGTTGCAGCTTTTAAGGGCGCACTTATTGAACTGTGCGGAGATTACTGGAGACATATCCGTTGTTTTGTCTCCTTCTGTTGTTGTTGTTGTCGTCGTCGTTGTCGTCGTTGTTGTTGATGTGCTTCAACATCGGTCGAATAATTGAAAATATCATCTTATTAAATCGTCAAAAATAGGAAATAACAACGACAAGAATGAGATGATAATGACGACGACAATGATGATGATGATGATGATGATGATGGTAATTTAGATGATGACCAACGGTCTACCAATGATGATGATGATGATGATGATGATGATGATGATGATGATGATGATGATGATGATGATGATGATGATGATGATGATGATGATGATGATGATGATGATGATGATGATGATGATGATGATGATGATGGTGATGATGATGACGATGATGACGATGCTCATGAATATCAGAAGAAAATAGAGAGATTAGCTATAGGCGGATTTAGAGTTTAAGATTTGGGGGTCTGTATGGGCAACACATATAGAACGTATTCTTTTATAGGCCTATAACTTTTGATTTCTTGGGAGGAGGGACTAAATCTTTGAGTTGGGTGGTCCAGAGAGGTTAGCACCCTCTACTGAAATAGGCAGAAATTGCTACGCATTAGAAAATTTTCTTCTATGTCAATGGCTAAGAAAAGAGGCTTAGACAGACCTGGTGTTGATGGAAAAAACAACTTTTTTTTGTTTTGGTTGGATTAGTTGGGTAGGCTTATGCCCACCCTAGCCTTTAACAAAATCCACCTATGAGAATAGCCTTTCGAAATATTGAATGACTATGCAAATAAATAATGGACAAGCCTTTCGTTCAAGTAAATTGACTTTGCAAAGAATATAACATGATGTATTAGGCATTATTTGGCGTCCAAGACATTACATCACCCGATGCAATATTCCCCGCCCACAGGATTCAACCGATAAACTGCACCTCGTCGCCGTCGAGCGGTGATGTATCGCTCCGCCGACGACGAGAAAGTAGTCTGACCGATTCGCGAAGCGCGAAACCTTCCGCCATTCGTCAAGAGCGCATTTTCCCGCCGTTCTGACGTCACCGTCTGCGACGTCGGTGACGTCACCGGTCGCTGCAGACGTCGACCGCACGTGAGTCATCCAGACGACCTGTTCGCCCTCTGGCGGTCGCCGATGTAACGAACTCTTGTTATTGGTTCTTGTCGACCGGTTCTCTCTCTCTCTCTCCTCCCCCTCTCTCTCTCTCCTCCCCTCTCTCTGTGTCTCTCTATTTCTCTCTCTATCTCTCCTTCCCTTCTCTCTTTCTCCCCTTCTGTCTTTCTCTCTATTTCTCTCTCTCTCTCTCTCTCTCTCTCTCTCTCTCTCTCTCTCTCTCTCTCTCTCTCTCTCTCCTTCTTTTTCTCTCTATCTTTCTCTCTCCTTTTCCTCTGCCTCTTCTCCCTCTTTCTCTCTCCTGTCTCCCCCTCTCTCTTCTCTCTCCCCTCTTCCCCCTTTTCTCTCTATCTTATTCTGCCTCTTGTACAGCCTCGGTTTCACGACGTTTTTTTAAATGAAGGCGCTTCATGAATGCGTTGATTTGACGACGCAGAATTATGTGTGGTGCCGTTATCACTTTCATCATCATCGTCGTTGCCATCATCATCATTATCTTATCATCCAAATTCCTGAATATTTGTTTTGTTCTTTTCGCTACCAACAACGTCATCATCATAATCATGATCATTATATAGCATCATCACCCCCATCATCATCATCATCATCATCATCATCATCATCATCATCCTCATCATAGTCGTCGTTGTCATCATTTCGACTATCGTCGTAGTCGCAAAAATAGTAGGCCTATAGTGGTAGTTGTCGTTGGCGACACAGCCTTCGTCGTCGTCGTCGTTGTTGTTATCATAATCCTCGTTTTGCCTGGTGTGTTCATTCATGATCAATTCTCTGTTATTTCAACTGTCAATACGGAAATCATTGAGACCGTGCGTGCAGGCGTTATTTATGTAGCGCAATTTATATAGCGCAGTTGTTGACAAAGTGCCACTGCTCGTCGGTCGGCGCTTGCAGTCTGCGCCTTCAAAGGTAAAATCAATTCGCCACAGCTGCTGCTGCTGCTGCTGCTGCTGCTGCTGATGATGATGATGATGATGATGATGATGATGATGATGATGATGATGATCTTGGCCAGCGGGTCCCAATCTCTTTTGCTCGGCGTTCCCCTTCAGACGCCGTTCGAAAATCCGTGTCCCCTAATTTTCAAAGTAAATTTAACCCTTTCCTAACGACGTTCTATACTGTATAATAGTAGATATCGCGAATAATATAGTAATAAAAGTGAGATGTGTCGCATTTCGAACGCTGTAGAGCAAAATAGAGACCGGTTGTATTGACTGGTATAGTAGGATTTGATGCAATGAAGATGGGGACAAACGGAAATGTGGTTTTTGTCGGAGAATTTGTACTTAATACGCTGAATTTTCTCTAATATCTAATCACCTACTGTTCAATACGCCTTCCATTGGCTTCTGTCACACAGCGAATCAATTTTATAATTTTTGGTTGTCTGCATAGGCGGATTTTATTAAAGGCTAGGGTAGGCTTAAGCCTACCCAACTAATCCCACCAAAACAAAAAAATTGTTGTTTCCATCAACACCAGGTCTGTCGCGTGCTGGATGTCACCCCCAGACCCCCATGCTAGCCTACCCAAATATTAAACTCTAAATCCGCCTATGGCTGTCTTTAAAACTTGTGAGACAAGACACGGCTCCTTCTTCGACAGTTTATGCGACATGTATTATTATTATTATTATTATTATTATTATTATTATTATTATTATTATTATTATTATTATTATTATTATTATTATTATTATTATTATTATTATTATTTGTTATTATTATTATTATTATTATTATTATTATTATTATTATTATTATTATTATTATTATTATTATTAAACTTCAAGTGACATGACAAAGCTATAGTGTTTTTCTCTGTGTGTTTGTGTGTCTGTATGTTTACGTGTACATATTCGTATTTTGCACCGGGTGCCGTAATGCCGTTATTTGCTTTTGATGAAAAACCTGATGGTTATATGGTTATACACTTCTGAAAGGAAAAACGTCAGAGAAAGAGAGAGAGAGAGAGAGAGAGAGAGAGAGAGAGAGAGAGAGAGAGAGAGAGAGAGAGAGATGTAATTATTGCATATCGATTAGTAAACATGAATTGATGTTGATGAGATTGTCACTGTCATCCTTTCAACGGTGTTACAGATGCGTTTACTGTTTTCCTTTTCTAGAATTGGTTTTCTTGTGCATGTCTGTGTGTCTGTGTGCTTCGATCGGGGTGTCATCTCCCTCTCTCTCTCTCTCTCTCTCTCTCTCTCTCTCTCTCTCTCTCTCTCTCTCTCTTTCTTAATTGTATCTAACTTAGATGGAATTAGAAGATATATCGACGGACGCATTTAAAGTACTGAACGCCAGATGTCTATATACAAAGGAGAATTTAAAATTACTGTTCTCGAAGTTTTTCTCTTAGCGCATAATAATTGTCTTCTGTGCTGCTTTCCTAATGCATGACGGATGGTGTCGTGGGGAAAGGGGGGGGGGAGGTAGGGGGTGTGGTGACAGTGGGGGTCCTTTTTCTCCTACCGACGTGAGTCCATTGGCTCCGGGGAGAAGTAACACCCCACCTCCCCTCCCTCCCCCTCCCACCGACCCTACCTTTTCGGGGTTCGAATAGCATATTATGCTAATGAAACAATTTTAGCGACAGACAAAACCAGGCGCCAGACGCACCCACCGACACACACACACATACACGCAGACACACATATACACGCACATTCACAGATACACGTGAATTTATTTGCATGTATTCGAGGTGAAATAAGGAATGCGATTGCGTTTGAACGTTTTTAGAAGCGTGAGGTCGAACAGCCATCACCCCCAAATTTTCCCCATTCACTGGGTTGGTGTTGTACAGCTAAAACCCAATAGTTTACCTCTCGCACCGGGGAAGATTACCTTAACCAAATGGGAAGGAAGGTAACACCCACACTGTCACAATCTACCGAAAATTCCAACATTGTCTGGCTCTCAATTTGACTATTTTGCTTTGAACTGAGATAACGTAATTGACAGGTTCAAAGTTCAAAGTTCACGGACTGACTTTTTGAATAACTGTTTGGGGGAGGGGGCAGATTGCTGGTTAAACGTACCCTGCCCGGTGCAGTTGTCTTCGTCGTTTACTCGGCTCGTCGTTAAACTGCACGCGGTGGAACGAGTGCATACGACTGAGATTTTTCTTTTTCCTCAGTCGTTTTGTTTGTTTGTTCGATGTGCTTTAGTTTCCGAATCCGTCGGTTGCCATAGCAACGGGCAGCCGATATTCGTGAACCGCCGCCACTCGGAAGAGACCGGATTCGGAAGTCCTTCCGAGAATCATTTCCGGTTTAGAGGTCACGGATGGAAAAACAGCTGACGTCATATTGATCGCTGAATTCCTGCTTCCGGTAAAACTCTTGTTCATATATACGTGTATATATATATATTTATTTATAAAGAGAGACAGACAGACAGACAGACATAGAAAAAGACAGACAAAGACAGAGACAGAAAAAGAGAGAGGCAATGAGAGAGGCAGAGAGAGAGAGAGAGAGAGAGAGAGAGAGAGACAGACAGACAGACAGACAGACAGACAGACAGACAGACGGAGAGACAGACAGAGAGCGAAAGAGAGAAGAGAAAGAAAGAGACTCAATATTTAATATTTGTCATTTGTCTTTATAAATCTTCTGGAGCCTGAGGGATCTCTGTTCAATTTGAACAGTTTAGGATTTTATCCATTCTGACCATTTTAATTCATCCCATTTTCGAGACTGACCTGGGTTTTTCTAAATTAAAAAAGAAAACGTACCTCTGAATCAAACAATTGAGTAATAGTGAGTAATAATCGGCACGAGTTAACTATTTATGAAGCCATCCTTTGTGATGCATTTGTCGAGTGTACTGTCATTCAGACCAATTTGGTACTCTGGTACTGGTACTCATGATGTGCGGTACTCGACTTGTCGAAGTTCTTCTCTAGCGCGAAGAGTACCAGTACTACAATGCTGCTTCGGAAATGATATCAACCGAAGTGGGGGGGGGACGATGATCCAACACAGGAATCGAATGTCAGAGTGAAAGAACACAGAACAAGAACACGAAATGAACCCGTGACTGACAAATCGCTGTACATCACAATGAAGCTATTCCAGACACACACACACACATACACACACAGAGGCGTACAGATACATACACACATACATCCGTGTCTGCATTTTAAAGACGCCATTATATAGGAACAGTTTGAGAGTTGATGAAATTTTCCATCTCTTCTTTCATAGATTTTGACTATTAGACAGACTTGTACATGGGTCCGTTTTTTTAAACCACCCCACCCCACCCCATCATAATTTAGACCCAACCCAACCCAAGAAAGCAATAGGGTTGATTGACCCAACCCAACCCACCGTTATATATTAAAATTTCGTAAGCCAGTTACTAACTGTCGAATATTGCCAGCGTATTAGTTCAACCCAAACCATGCAGCCTCGCCAGAAACATGGAAATTTCTGACCCAACCCATGGGTGGACCCAACCGGTGTCCATGTCTGAAATTCGAGGCAATATGGAAAGCTGACCCGATCAGCAGCTGTGGGTGGGTAATCGCTCGAATCATAAATAAAAGTCGTCCAAATAGAAGGCGCTTCTGTTTCGACGATCTGTCGCTGATGCCAGAATTGATGCCTTTACTGCAGCGACTGAGTTAAAGTATAAAGTGCGTATAAGAGCAAAGGACCCGTTATGGGGATTCACTTTATCCCATCCAAGACCGCGGTTAGAGGAAAGTTTTCGACGCAAATGGAAACGTGCATCAGTTCATAACTTTCATTTAGTTGATGTCCCTCGTTCTCGTATACAGTCATTGGCGTTATAGTGTGTAGTATGAAATGGCTGGGTGTGCTCTATTTTGAACCCTGTAGATCGAAATTGAGAACGATATTATTGATTATTCTTGCACGATTTGAAGCAATGAAGAAGGAACAAGAGGAAAATGTGGATTTTGTCGGAGAATTTCTTCAAATTGATTAGATTTTTACATATGTGGGGCTTATATACCTTCTATTCAACAGGCCTTCAATAGGCTTCTCTCACAGAGCGAATTAATTAAAAAATTTGTTTTTGATGTCTATAAAACCTGTTGCAGGCCTATAATGAACCAGATATCTTAATACGCGGCTCTTCCCTCGATCGCCCTACTAGGCATTCCCAAAGATATTCGGCAGGACTTTCATTTAGCTGATGTCCCTTGTTCTCGTACAGTCAATGGCGTTAGTGTGTAGTATGAAATGACTGAGAGTTCTCTATTTCGAACTCTGTAGATCGAAATTGATAATGATATTATTGATTATTCTTGAAAATATTAAAGCAATGAAGAAGGAACAAGAGAAAAATGTAGATTTTGTCGGAGAATTTTTTCAAATCGATTAGATTTTTACATATCTAGGGCCTATACAGTATATACCTTCTATTCAACAGGTCTTCACTTCTCTCACAGAGCGAATAATAATTATAAAACTTGTTTTTGATGTCTATAAAACCTGTTGGTCAATAAACCACATATTTTAATATGCGGCTCTATATCCTCGATCGACCTACGAGCCATTCCGCAAGATATCCGACAGGACTTTCGATCTTTCATTAGTGTTTGTCCTTCGTTCGGGGAAGTTCATAGCATCCATGCTCGAGTCTTGTGCAGTCCTGTCCTCTCTCTCTCTCTCTCTCTCTCTCTCTCTCTCTCTCTCTCTCTCTCTCTCTCTCTCTCTCTCTCTCTCTCTCTCTCTAGGATTTTTAAATTGTTGGCAAGGGTTTAATTAAAACCGAATTCCGTTTTACAGAAATAAAATATAAACATTTTAGAGGCATCTGTTCAGAAACCCGGAAGCATATAGACAACGCAGTTCGCTTAGTATGTTGGCACTTTCAGCTTAGCATTGAGAGGGTGGAGAATGGGGATGGGAATGGGGATAGATAAGAAGGGAATGGGGATAGATAAGGGAATGAGGATGGGAATGGGGATATATAAGGGAATGAGGATGGTAATGGAGATGGATGGGAATGGGGTGGGGGTGGGATTCGTGGGAATGGGGCGGAAGACGTCTGATTTCGGCGTAACCAGACGAACTCGGCCTGACTATAGCAACGAAAAGGATTCGAATATTTCTGTCCGCCGTAAGAGATTGAGAAATTGATGGACGGCGGAGATAATATGGTAAGACGCTGATAGCCCGTCTTCTGGGGCTTATCTGGTCCAAACGGACTGGAGAGAAACCTTACACTGGTCGGGGGAGTGTGTAAAAACAACCGCAAAGAAACAGTGGCGCACCTAATTTGCAGGGGCGTAGCCAGGAATTTGATTGGGACTATAATTTGATTGAGCCGAGGGGAGGGGTATAAATCATAAAAACTGAAAATCTTAAAAAACACATTAAACATTTTATGGTAGTCTGAGTTTTTTGTTGGGGGGGGGTATATATATACCGATATATACCCCCTCCCAGCCGCTACGCCCCTGCTATTGGGGCTGTGCATA
>CM030861.1:12771514-12774014 GCA_018105865.1 Metaphire vulgaris
GGTCGCAGGGTGGTTTTAAAAACCAAGGGTTTTTGGTTTCAACCCTTTTAGAAAAACATGGAAAAGTCCAAATTTAGGTTTATAGCTTTTTGTTTTAAGTCGAAAAATGAAAAAATAACTCTTTTTTTTAAAGTAGGCCTATTTCAATTTTTAAAACTCTCTGCAGACAGCAGAACATTTATGCGTAAAGAATATGGAGAAGGATCTATAGGTGTTGACACGCCAGACATTAAAAACCAAACAAAACCTAGATTTTCTTTCTTAAAAACCAGGATTTTCCAACTCCGATGCGAACATCAGCGAAAGTTTAGCAAATCTGTCTTAATTAAGGAGCAGAACTGATGATGTAGACTATGTACCACAGACTAGACCATATAGAGGCTGCTCTAAAGATATATCATTTAAGCCAATAGACCATGTACCACAAGTACCCGAAGCTGTATTCGATGTATTCGACCGGTACTTAGACTAGTATTGACGGAGGAATAGAAGGTCAGTTCCGAGTCCTTTCACGCGGACGGTCTTCGGTCCATTCTCTAAGGATTGAATTTGCTTCCGCGAATGGCGAGTTAGTTCCTCGGACTCCACTGAAAGACTATTTCGATGCCTTTTCGAGACGAGAAAGTTCCGGGAAATTATCCGCGGATGGAGGAACGACGGCGGAGGAACGGAGGGAATAGCGGTTCATTAGCCGAAGAGAGACACAGACAGAGACAGAGACAGGGACTGAGACAGACTGAATGAAAGACCGAATGCAGTATTTTAGGCGGATTCAGTCACGCCATGCAGGCAAAGATTCGCATGCAGTCATGCCGTGTCACTCGCCAAACGAAAGACTGCATGGTTGATACGTGACGACTTCATATACCTTTTCTAAAGTCCATGAGTGACCAATAGGGGGTCAGTGAGATTGAAAATCGTCGTCTAAGGCTGCCAAAAAGTGCCGTTGAAAAGTCGCCGCACTGAATTAGGTATTAAGCGCCTTCTTATCTCTCGATTGATTTGTTTAGACCTTTGACAGAGAATAGATTTCTGAAAGACTTTGTATAGTGTCGTTTCAAATGGCTGGTTATTTTTCGTGGCATTTCTTCTTCTCTAGAAAAAATTGAGACAGAATATATTGACAATTCTAGTACGGTTTGACACAGCAAAGATGGGGACACAAGAATATGTGGTTTTAATTCGTTTCATCACTCTTCTGAATTTTTGCAAATCTATAGCCTACTGTAGCACTAGTCCTTGCGATGTCCAGTTTCAAACAGGATATCAATTATATAATATTTTTGTATTCTATAAAACCTGTAATAAAAGAAACCAGCTCCCTTAAGTGCAATAGGTCTATTATGCACTATCAGATGCTATCAGATATAGTATATATCCAGAGTATTGCGTTGCCATATAGGCCTATAGATAAATGCAGAATAGTTGATACTGTATCTTCTGGTATCTAATTAGTGATACTGAATCATTTTTGTATGGATACCTTGCACTCCAATATCCATATAAGTGCAGACTTTCAATTCATAAAAACACCTATTTGTTTAGATAAAAATCCTCATTGAATCTGATAGTGAAACATATTGTTTTATCAGGGGCGTAACTAGGATATTTCGCGCCCATGGTAGGGGGTTAGAAAATGTTATTAGTGGTTAACAAATCTTTAACCCCTTAACTGGGGATCCCGGATATTTCCGTCCATTTTACATTGACATTTTTATTGAAATCATTACATTTTTAAGAATTAGGATTAAAACTACAGATGCACTTATCTTGTTTATACTTTTGTCTATGATCACGTGCTCAAAGACAGTTTTCTCAGTTTCTTCTTTTTCAACGCTGAGCAGAGAGTCCATTCAAGTGGCGCCCAAGGGGCATCTGCCCCTCGTGCCGCACCCTGGGTACGCCACCAATATACTATCTCGAGGGTCACATTGCTTTTTCGGCTTTGACTGTTTTAATGGGCTGACTAGTTTTGCTGCTGATATACTCAGTGATAGTTAACGATGACTTTTTTAACTGTCGTTTTTCGCATTGTACAGACTGTAAACTCAACTGTCATAAGAAGTGTTCTGAATCAGTCTCAAACAACTGCCAAGGCGAAGCCAAAGGTACTGTTACTACTTCCGGTACTCATGTTTGCTCTACAGACGAATACAGCTAAATTTATCTGCCAATGGCGTCGCCACTTTACAAGAATTAGGGGAGCACTCAGATGGCGCCAAATAAATTCTACAATTGATTGATTGTTTGTTTGTTTGATTGATTGATTGATTGAGTGTCCTGTTGTCCCGTATCATGAGCCAACCAGTGGCGGCTCCAGGATTTGGCAAGTTCGGGTGGCTACTTCTAAGCATGGGGACCAAAATTTTTCGTAAACCTGGACTAGTGTAAGTGCTTAGAATGAGGGCAGTGAATGTATGGGTGACGCCACGTGAGTGGGGGGTGGGAGTGTGGGTGGGGCAGGCACCTAATGGGGGTACGGACGGGCCCCCTCTGTGAA
>CM030861.1:12779014-12851514 GCA_018105865.1 Metaphire vulgaris
TGCATACTCCACGATTCCGGAATAAAGGGGGAAGTGTGTGTGTGTGTGTGTGCATGTGTGTGCTGTAATTTGTGAATTAAAAACACTGCAAGGAAAAATTGTCAAGACGTTTTTGGCACATCGATTCTGTTACAATCTGCCCTCCTGTCTTTCCCCCCCAAAAAAATCAACATTCTCACGACTGATCCCTTCCACAATTGGGGGCCTAGACCCTGTGTTCTACCCCCTCCCCCTTGTGGCTACGTCAATGCTGCGCAATTTTGACTTTATGCATAATGTTCTTGCACGAAATCTCTTTGTACGTGTTACAGGTGAAGCTGTGTGATTTTGGATTCTCACGTGTGATCGGAGAGAAGTCATTCCGCAGGTCTGTCGTTGGAACTCCGGCCTACCTGGGTCAGTGAAATTGGACAGCGGACGCATTTTATTTATTTATTATTAATTAAGCGCTAATAAGCTCTAACAATAGAAGTTTGATACAGAAAAATAATATCGAGTCCCAACAGCAGAGATATTCAACCAGATTTTGCGAAGGGCCACATTTTTTATTGCCGATGCCCGTGGGCCAGGTGTAAAATTTAGTAGTTAATTTAATTTTTGGTTAAATTAATTTAGTTAAGTTTTAATTTTTTAATTTTTAGTTAAAACAAATATGGATTAGTTCATAAGTAATTAAGTAATAAAAAAACATGTAAGTTGAAAACTAGACATTTAAAAATATTTCGTATGTAAGTGAAAAAGTTATTGATCGTTTCAATGTTTTCGCGGACCATTTCACAGCCCCTGGCGGGCCGGATCTGGCCCGCGGGTCGCCATCTGAATACCCCTGGTCTACAGTTAGCAGTATAAATCCCAGGCAACAAGACTATAAGTTCATCATTAAGTTAAGGCGTTAAATAGTAGCGTCGGTTATCAAAATGTCATTTTCCAAACTTTGCAAACTTCCTTCTGTTGAATATTTTTCTACGATATATTCAAATTGTGTTTTAAAATTGTTTAGCTCCTGAGGTACTGAAAAACAAAGGCTACAACAAGTCTCTGGACATGTGGTCAGTTGGAGTGATACTTTATGTGAGGCAAGCAGATGTCATTTTTTCTGAAATTATTAAGCAAATTCTATTACATTACAAATTCGTTATAATGTACTTGGGGTTCTGTAAAATCGAGTACGTTATATCCGAGGTAAGTTATGCTCAATACTACCCAATACGGTAGCGCATCACACGAGACCCTACTTTGCGGTACGTTATAACCGAGTATACGTTATTAACCGAGTCCGTTATAACGAAATTCTACTGTACTTTATTTGTTATGATAATAGAAGAAATTATAATAGAAATAGTAATATATTATTATTATTATTATTATTATTATTATTATTATTATTATTATTATTATTATTATTATTATTATGAAAAGTTCAGTGGAAGACGATAGCGTTAAATCTCTGGAGTGTCACGGATATTCGACATGCGCATATCCGGCGCGTGACTTTCGGGGGCCCCCTGCAATTTTTGCGAGTGCAACGTTTCTGAAATGTCTTGACGAGCAAAAAATGGTCATCCGTATGAAAACTCTTAAATATCCTAGGCCGGCGGGGCCCCTGCGGCCGGCGGGCCCCCTGCGGCCGCAGGATTTGCAGGCCCCACGCGCCGGCTCTGCCCTCTACTGAAATAGGCAGAAATTGATTGCTATTATAAGTATTAGAATTAGGACCTCTATAATTGGCATTTTTCTATTTAGTTTTGCCTATGGACCTATAATTGCTTTAACTTTTGGTACTTTGCAAGGAGCGACTAAATCTTTGAGTTATATGGTCCAGAGGGCTAGCACCCACTATTGAAATTGGCAGAAATTGATTGCTATTAAAATATATTTCCTATGACAATGGCATTTTTCTATTTAGTTTTGCCTATGGACCTCTATAATTGCTTAGGCCTATAACTTTTGGTACTTTGCAAGGAGCGACTAAATCTTTGAGTTATATGGTCCAGAGTTATATGGTACATTGGGCTAGCACCCTCTACCACATCCGGCGCGTGACTTTCGGGGCCCTCTGCAATTTTTGCGAGTGCAACGTTTTTGAAATGTCTTGACGAGCAAAAAAAGGTCATCCGTATGAAAACTCTTAAATATCCGAGGCCGGCGGGGCCCCTGCGGCCGCGGGCTTTGCAGGCCCCACGCGCCGGATCTTGATATTCGCCATTATTACAGTATTACCTGTATTATTATTACCTGTATTAGTATTACCTGTATTATTATTATTATTATTATTATTATTATTATTATTATTATTATTATTATTATTATTATTATTATTATTATTCAAGTCATCCGACAGTGTAATTAGAGACTATAAGATTTCTTGCTTTGCAGTTTGAGCGGCACTTTCCCATTCAACGAAGATGAAGATATAACCGATCAGATCCAAAACGCCGCCTTCATGTACCCACCGAATCCATGGAACCTCATCTCACGAGAAGGTAACAACGGAACCAGCCTCGGTTTCTCCCTCACACTAGTAGCGCTACATCCACATGCATGAGCTTCTACCAGGCCTCTAGGCTCGATCCCTTCACATTTTAGAGAGGCTACCACGGGGTAGGGGTTGGGTCTATAGGCCCCCCTCACTTTTACAGCCAAGTTTACGCCAACGGCTACATCGACTTTTATATTATGTTTTTATTTTCATATATAATGGAAATTAAACATTATTATGCTAAATGGATATATGTTCATGTCTGATACAATGTATACAGTACAATGTATCACAGATATGTGATATAGGACATTATATTTTAATATTTTCTCAACAATTCTTTTTGTTTTCTAGTTTCTTTCTTTTTGGGTTTCTTGTGCGATTTTGATATTTGGCGAGCTCCATCGGCTGATGTGTCCATGCATTATGAATTGGCGCTATAGAAGTTTACCATTATATAGATAGATTTCACATCTACTGTACAGTCTATTGTTTTGCTATTTTGTCACGTGACCTGATTCGACTTATGTGTTTTTACCTTTTCTTGTTTTTGCAGCTAAAGACCTGATCAGTAAGGTCCTGCAGGTGAAGATAGGAAATCGGTTTACGGTTGAGAAATCACTCAGCCATGTCTGGCTTCAGGTACGTTGGTCATTACAACAAACTTTCACCTGTATTAACCCCTTAACCGTGTATTTAACTGTAACTCAATGTAAAATGGACGGATATATCCGGGATCCCCAGTTAAGGGGTTAAATTGAAAACGTTCTCCAAAATACCTTTTCATTCGAAATCCAACGACTTTCATCACAGACAGGACGTAATACGACGAGGCTCAACTGTATTGCTTCTTTATGGGCTGTGTGTGTGTGTGTGTTGTGTTTAGGATTACCAGTGTTGGTGTGACCTGCGCAAGCTTGAACAGCAAGTCGGTCAGCGCTATCTTACTCACGAATCAGATGATGAGCGTTGGGAAAAGCACAGAGCGGATAAGAATCTGCCAACATGGGAAGCATACGGACACAGATTGGGTGAATAGACAGATATAGTCTTCTCCTCTTCGATCTAATCTAAGTACAGTACAACCTCATATGACGCAGTTAAAGGTAAATTAGTCTATTAAAGTCGTCTATAAACGTACGGTCCGGCGCTGATCTCCGTGTTCAAGGCAAGCAGCGACGCAGGTGGCTTACGTCTTTAATCTAGATTATAGGTTGCCATTTCTTTCTCCAGACCTGCGTTTTACCTTCGCAGCTTAGCGCTGCTGCCGATTTCTCCACGCCTAAGCGATGAACGGCTTGGTCGATTCCCGGCACCACGATTCGATTCCCGGTTGGTCACCCATCCAAGTAATAACCGCGCTCGACGTTGCTTAACTTCGGTGTTCCTAATTAAGGGGAAACAGTCGCACAACGCTAAGTAAAATAAACTAATGGTTTATGCTGGGCAAAGGTTGGAGGCAACTATTGTTAACGTGGTTTTTTGGAGTCAGGCCAACGGGGAAAGAAATACCACACCGATGCCCCCCCATCACGTGATATCAGATTACGTCATCATGTTCAACTACCTTGAGTTCATGTTGCCAGGCAGCAGAAACGTTGCTATTGGCAACAAGATCCCCGCCACACTGAAACAATCTAAACATACTTGGCGACTTGTCGAGCATCGCTTGAAATGGCTTCAAAGACGATCGCAAAATGAACCGTGCCTTGAGATAACTGGGTCTTTGAAGGGCCTACCACGAGTTTTATATCCGGCAAAAATACCATAAAATCGATTCTCTATTATTGTTGCAGTAGGTGTTTAGAAACTTTATATATGCAAATATTTCAGCTGACTGAAGAAGCCCTTGGATTAGGATCGGATTTTCTTGTGTCCCCATCCTGGCTGCTTGAAACCGCGCAAGGATTGTCAACATTGTCTGTCACAGTTTTATTCTACAGCGTTCGAAACGCAACATTCCTCAGCCATTTCAAAAAAGACAATATACACTGTCTTTCAAAAATCTACCCTCTATCATAGAAACATTTCAAAAGATTACAAATTTTGACACAAAGCAAATATTGCGTAATTTCGAATCCCTCCTTTTCATGAACTAATCATCCAACCAAATCTATAGCGCCGTTATTTGATTATGATTATGGTATCAGTCGTTGTTGTAGTAAATACAATAATGATTATAGAATGGTGACGACGAAGAGGGCAGTCTGATCGGTGGGGGCTTCATATTCGAAAGACGGAGGGGCCAAACAGGCAGAGGTTATGACTTAATTTAAAAGGTGATAATGCGCTATTTTCACCAGGTGAATTCCGGAAACTGTTATTGAACATTTGGAAACAACTGGCCACTGCCATGGAGGAAATGAGAAATGCAGGCGAGGACAGAAAGACAGAGAGAGAGAGAGAGAGAGAGAGAGAGAGAGAGAGAGAGAGAGAGAGGGAGAGAGAGAGACTGTAAGAGTAAGAGGCACACCAACAAAAGAGATTTTTGCCGAATAAATGTCGATTGAAATGGCTTCAAAGACGATCGCGAGATAAACCGTGTCTTGAGAGATAATTTCCAAACTGTAGGCGTCATAATTTTCCCCCCGCCGTGCGTAGTACAAGTGACTGTGTTTTTTGTAATTTTAGGTTGATTACAGAAGAAATATCGTAACGAATGGACCAAATTAAATCGTGTTATTGTTTCCTCTGTGCTTCAAAGCTGTGGACAGTTATTTAACTTGGATGCTTTTAAAGTTACGTTCTGAAAGCGGCCAATATGTTCTGCAAGTTAAACAAATGACTAGGATAGAAATGTTGACGCTTTTTCTATATCTATCTAGCCTACCTATCACTTTAGCTATCAAGCGCCTAAGAAGAAGCAGTCTGGCGCAGTCTACTTAACTCTTGAAAGCGCTATATTAATTATTCACACGAGACCGCTTATACTTACTCGTTTACTCGATTATAGGCTTTCTTGTATAGATTCTTGCATGAGCTGTGCGCATCTGTGATAACTGTTTGCAAATTCATCGTAACTGTGACGCTACAAAAGTCCTATGTACAGAACAACTATAGGCAAATCACGAGCGGCGTGGGCAGGATTCCAGAATTGGGGGGGGGGGATACCTCCACATTTGTCGGCCCAATTGTCTTGAAGAGCAAAAAGGTCGTCGTCTCCTCGACCGCTTTAAAGTGCTGTCTGGTGCGTTTTCCTCGACCTAAAGCTACCCCCACCTGACTCCACCCCACCCCAACTACTGACCGATATATATATATGTGTGTGTATATGTATGTATGTATGTATGTATGTATGTATGTATGCAAAATAATCTTAGCTTCGAGAAGCAAATTAACAGTCATACTTGAATCAGCATAAGTTGGATCACTAGGAGCCCCAGAGGCCCAGATAGCCACAGGGGCCCAGAGAGTCATAGAGGACCCATGGAGCGCCGGCCAAGTCCTGGTTCTTCTTTTTATCCTTCAGTTATAGATGGGTCCCGAGAATCGTACAGTCGAAATACTTATATTTTAATGCTGAGAAAATCGACAGGTTTGAATCGAAGTTTGCCTAATTATCCAATGAAATGACGTCATTGGGAGGTATTTTGTCCATCTTCTGTCAAATCCGAGCGAAAATATAGAAATTAATTTTTGGTCAAATGTTGGGGTTTTCCGCAATGTTAAAATCCAGGCGTTTTTTGATCGCCAAAGTTTTTGTGTCCTATTCTCTTGAAATTCACGGCAATTGAAGAGACTGCCAGGTTTTCTATTTAGAACCCTCACTTGATGTCTGCAAATATTCTACAATTAGATTCTCGACATCCATCGTTGATTGGGAAATATTGTGGGTGTTGAGCCCATGTCGTCTTACTGTAGGCTACACATTCGATATCAAGGATATTCGAAAAAACGTTTATTTCAAAGAATTTGTATGTGATGCCATTCAACGTTCTTTGTCATTTGGGGCTCCCTGGGCATCGCTGGGAGGGCGATCAAGGGAAGTTGGAGCCCATCTCCATTGGCCCTTCCTAATCTGACTCGTTACGTTCCGGCTTGTCTAAACTATTGGTATGTGTACCGATCATAATTTAGGGGCTTAAAAACATAAACCAATTGTGTCGCTATCATTAAACATTTCGTTTGCATTTCAGATGAGCTGATCAGACACCAGGTCCTGATAGATATCCAAAATTCGGGTCCAGGTTCCTTGTAGGCATCGACTGGGCTTCAATCGGTGCAAATATCAAGGCCCTACGACACCACAAATTTTCGCCCAAATTTCGAAAAAAAACCATGAAATTTTTCGGGCCACCCAAAAATTCATGTCGATATTTCCCCCAAATTTCTATTTAGAACCCTCACACGCCTTGCAGTGATGTCATTGGGCTAGAAAAATCCGTCACTTTATACCTTATTAATGTCTCTAGACCTACTTATTGGCAATATAATAATGGAGGCTTTTCGCCTACATTTGTATAGATTTTTAAACCCTTTAAAGCAATCAGACACCAGGTCCTGATAGATATCCAAAATTCGGGTCCAGGTTCCTTGTAGGCATCGACTGGGCTTCAATCGGTGCAAATATCAAGGCCCTACGACACCACAAATTTTCGCCCAAATTTCGAAAAAAAACCATGGACTATAGTCCATGAAAATTTTTCGGGCCACCCAAAAATTCATGTCGATATTTCACCCAAATTTCTATTTAGAACCCTCACACGCCTTGCAGTGATGTCATTGGGCTAGAAAAATCCGTCACTTTCCGCCTTATTAATGTCTCTAGACCTACTTATTGGCAATATAATAATGGAGGCTTTTCGCCTACATTTGTATAGATTTTAAACCCTTTAAAACAATCAGACACCAGGTCCTGATAGATATCCAAAATTCGGGTCCAGGTTCCTTGTAGGCATCGACTGGGCTTCAATCGGTGCAAATATCAAGGCCCTACGACACCACAAATTTTCGCCCAAATTTCGAAAAAAAACCATGGACTATAGTCCATGAAAATTTTTCGGGCCACCCAAAAATTCATGTCGATATTTCACCCAAATTTCTATTTAGAACCCTCACACGCCTTGCAGTGATGTCATTGGGCTAGAAAAATCCGTCACTTTCCGCCTTATTAATGTCTCTAGACCTACTTATTGGCAATATAATAATGGAGGCTTTTCGCCTACATTTGTATAGATTTTTAAACCCTTTAAAGCAATCAGACACCAGGTCCTGATAGATATCCAAAATTCGGGTCCAGGTTCCTTGTAGGCATCGACTGGGCTTCAATCGGTGCAAATATCAAGGCCCTACGACACCACCAATTTTCGCCCAAATTTCGAAAAAAAACCATGGACTATAGTCCATGAAAATTTTTCGGGCCACCCAAAAATTCATGTCGATATTTCACCCAAATTTCTATTTAGAACCCTCACACGCCTTGCAGTGATGTCATTGGGCTAGAAAAATCCGTCACTTTCCGCCTTATTAATGTCTCTAGACCTACTTATTGGCAATATAATAATGGAGGCTTTTCGCCTACATTTGTATAGATTTTAAACCCTTTAAAGCAATCAGACACCAGGTCCTGATAGATATCCAAAATTCAGGTCCAGGTTCCTTGTAGGCATCGACTGGGCTTCAATCGGTGCAAATATCAAGGCCCTACGACACCACCAAATTTTCGCCCAAATTTCGAAAAAAACCATGGACTATAGTCCATGAAAATTTTTCAAAATTCAGGTCCAGGTTCCTTGTAGGCATCGACTGGGCTTCAATCGGTGCAAATATCAAGGCCCTACGCCACCCAAAAAAAAATTCATTGGGCTAGAAAAATCCTACTTATTTAATGCAGACTAATAATGGAGGCTTTTTCGCCCAATAGATTTTTAAACCCTTTAAGCAACGATATTTCACCCATGTCGATATTTCACCCAAATTTCTATTTAGAACCCTCACACGCCTTGCAGTGATGTCATTGGGCTAGAAAAATCCGTCACTTTATACCTTATTAATGTCTCTAGACCTACTTATTGGCAATATAATAATGGAGGCTTTTCGCCTACATTTGTATAGATTTTTAAACCCTTTAAAGCAATCAGACACCAGGTCTTGATAGATATCCAAAATTCGGGTCCAGGTTCCTTTGTAGGCATCGACTGGGCTTCAATCGGTGCAAATATCAAGGCCCTACGACACCACAAATTTTCGCCCAAATTTCGAAAAAACCATGGACTATAGTCCATGAAAATTTTTCAGGCCACCCAAAAATTCATGTCGATATTTCACCCAAATTTCTATTTAGAACCCTCACACGCCTTGCAGTGATGTCATTGGGCTAGAAAAATCCGTCACTTTCCGCCTTATTAATGTCTCTAGACCTACTTATTGGCAATATAATAATGGAGGCTTTTCGCCTACATTTGTATAGATTTTTAAACCTTTAAAGCAATCAGACACCAGGTCCTGATAGATATCCAAAATTCGGGTCCAGGTTCCTTGTAGGCATCGACTGGGCTTCAATCGGTGCAAATATCAAGGCCCTACGACACCACAAATTTTCGCCCAAATTTCGAAAAAAAACCATGGACTATAGTCCATGAAAATTTTTCGGGCCACCCAAAAATTCATGTCGATATTTCACCCAAATTTCTATTTAGAACCCTCACACGCCTTGCAGTGATGTCATTGGGCTAGAAAAAATCCGTCACTTTCCGCCTTATTAATGTCTCTAGACCTACTTATTGGCAATATAATAATGGAGGCTTTTCGCCTACATTTGTATAGATTTTAAACCCTTTAAAGCAATCAGACACCAGGTCCTGATAGATATCCAAAATTCGGGTCCAGGTTCCTTGTAGGCATCGACTGGGCTTCAATCGGTGCAAATATCAAGGCCCTACGACACCACAAATTTTCGCCCAAATTTCGAAAAAAAACCATGGACTATAGTCCATGAAAATTTTTCCCTCACACGCCACCCAAAAATTCATGTCGATATTTCACCCAAATTTCTATTTAGAACCCTCACACGCCTTGCAGTGATGTCATTGGGCTAGAAAAAAATCCGTCACTTTCCGCCTTATTAATGTCTCTAGACCTACTTATTGGCAATATAATAATGGAGGCTTTTCGCCTACATTTGTATAGATTTTTAAACCCTTTAAAGCAATCAGACACCAGGTCCTGATAGATATCCAAAATTCGGGTCCAGGTTCAATCAGACACCAGGTCCTGAGGCATCGACTGGGCTTCAATCGGTCGGTGCAAATATCAAGGCCCTACGACACCACAAATTTTCGCCCAAATTTCGAAAAAAAACCATGGACTATAGTCCATGAAAATTTTTCGGGCCACCCAAAAATTCATGTCGATATTTCACCCAAATTTCTATTTAGAACCCTCACACGCCTTGCAGTGATGTCATTGGGCTAGAAAAATCCGTCACTTTATACCTTATTAATGTCTCTAGACCTACTTATTGGCAATATAATAATGGAGGCTTTTCGCCTATTTGTATATTTGTATAGATTTTTAAACCCAGGTTAAAGCAATCAGACAATATCAAGGCCCTAGGTCCTGATAGATATCCAAAAAAATTTTCGGCCACCCAAAAATTCATGTCCAGGTTCCTTGTGATGGCATCGACTGGGCTTCAATCGTCTCTAGACCTGCAAATATCATAATGGCCCTTTGTATAGATTTTAAACGACACCAGACACAATTTCCAAAATTCGCAGGTTCCAAATTTCAATCGAAAAAAAAGGCCCTACGACACCACAAATTTTCCAAATGGACTATAGTCCATGAAAATTTTTCGGCCACCCAAAAATTCATGTCGATATTTCACCCAAATTTCTATTTAGAACCCTCACACGCCTTGCAGTGATGTCATTGGGCTAGAAAAATCCGTCACTTTCCGCCTTATTAATGTCTCTAGACCTACTTATTGGCAATATAATAATGGAGGCTTTTCGCCTACATTTGTATAGATTTTTAACCCTTTAAAGCAATCAGACACCAGGTCCTGATAGATATCCAAAATTCGGGTCCAGGTTCCTTGTAGGCATCGACTGGGCTTCAATCGGTGCAAATATCAAGGCCCTACGACACCACCAAAATTTCCCTCACACGCCCAAATTTCGAAAAAAACCATGGACTATAGTCCATGAAAATTTTTCGCCACCCAAAAATTCATGTCGATATTTCACCCAAATTTCTATTTAGAACCCTCACACGCCTTGCAGTGATGTCATTGGGCTAGAAAAAACCCTCCGTCACTTTCCGCCTTATTAATGTCTCTAGACCTACTTATTGGCAATATAATAATGGAGGCTTTTCGCCTACATTTGTATAGATTTTTAAACCCTTTAAAGCAATCAGACACCAGGTCCTGATAGATATCCAAAATTCGGGTCCAGGTTCCTTGTAGGCATCGACTGGGCTTCAATCGGTGCAAATATCAAGGCCCTACGACACCACAAATTTTCGCCCAAATTTCGAAAAAAAACCATGGACTATAGTCCATGAAAATTTTTCGGGCCACCTAAAAATTCATGTCGATATTTCCCCCAAATTTCTATTTAGAACCCTCACACGCCTTGCAGTGATGTCATTGGGCTAGAAAAATCCGTCACTTTCCGCCTTATTAATGTCTCTAGACCTACTTATTGGCAATATAATAATGGAGGCTTTTCGCCTACATTTGTATAGATTTTTAAACCCTTTAAAGCAATCAGACACCAGGTCCTGATAGATATCCAAAATTCGGGTCCAGGTTCCTTGTAGGCATCGACTGGGCTTCAATCGGTGCAAATATCAAGGCCCTACGACACCACCAATTTTCGCCCAAATTTCGAAAAAAAACCATGGACTATAGTCCATGAAAATTTTTCGGGCCACCCAAAAATTCATGTCGATATTTCACCCAAATTTCTATTTAGAACCCTCACACGCCTTGCAGTGATGTCATTGGGCTAGAAAAATCCGTCACTTTATACCTTATTAATGTCTCTAGACCTACTTATTGGCAATATAATAATGGAGGCTTTTCGCCTACATTTGTATAGATTTTTAAACCCTTTAAAGCAATCAGACACCAGGTCCTGATAGATATCCAAAATTCGGGTCCAGGTTCCTTGTAGGCATCGACTGGGCTTCAATCGGTGCAAATATCAAGGCCCTACGACACCACAAATTTTCGCCCAAATTTCGAAAAAAAAACCATGGACTATAGTCCAAAAAATTTTCGGGCCACCCAAAAATTCATGTCGATATTTCACCCAAATTTCTATTTAGAACCCTCACACGCCTTGCAGTGATGTCATTGGGCTAGAAAAATCCGTCACTTTATACCTTATTAATGTCTCTAGACCTACTTATTGGCAATATAATAATGGAGGCTTTTCGCCTACATTGTATAGATTTTTAAGGCAATCAGACACCAGGTCTTGATAGATATCCAAAATTCGGGTCCAGGTTCCTTGTAGGCATCGACTGGGCTTCAATCGGTGCAAATATCAAGGCCCTACGACACCACAAATTTTCGCCCAAATTTCGAAAAAAAACAATGGACTATATATAGTCCATGAAAATTTTTCGGGCCACCCAAAAATTCATGTCGATATTTCACCCAAATTTCTATTTAGAACCCTCACACGCCTTGCAGTGATGTCATTGGGCTAGAAAAATCCGTCACTTTATACCTTATTAATGTCTCTAGACCTACTTATTGGCAATATAATAATGGAGGCTTTTCGCCTACATTTGTATAGATTTTTAAACCCTTT
This sequence comes from Metaphire vulgaris, assembly GCA_018105865.1. Classification (NCBI taxonomy): domain Eukaryota; kingdom Metazoa; phylum Annelida; class Clitellata; order Crassiclitellata; family Megascolecidae; genus Metaphire; species Metaphire vulgaris. The sequence continues at coordinate 12,791,261 of CM030861.1, forward strand.
AAAGGAATCACTGAGCAGGAAGAAAACATTTAAGGACAAGACGAGAAATTACAATTTTTTACGTTGTGAAAAACAGAAATAATGTACAAGAAATAGCTCGATTACTGTATATCAGGACATGCATAAGCGATTTATGTATTAGAAACATAAGTTTAACGTAGGATCACTGAGTCGATATATTATTGTCTGATGTCTAGTCTATGCGGGTATAGTAAATGTTAAAACCCCTTAGAAAGCCTAAGTCTTGGGGGTGGGTGGGTAGGTGGATGGTTTGGGGTAGGCTTTCTTCTTCTTGTTTAAGAGTCTTTATTTCTTCGGAATGTGTATCAACCGGACCGTATCGGTATTTCCGGTTCCGGCGCGGCTGCCGTGGATGACGACGACGACACTTCCGGGTCTGACCATTTCCAGCTTCTCCCCGAACTTGATGGCGTGTTGGAGGCGCGCCTCGACGTCCTTCTCCCACGGGGAGACGGTCGCCGCCGTGTAGACGATCGGCACGACGCCCCGCTGGACGCGCAGCTGGCGGGCGACGACCTCGTCCCTGGTCACGGCCAGGATGGGACAGCGCGGCCGGAACGACGAGACGCTCTGCGCGGTCCGCCCGGAGGTCGTGAGGGCGACGATGGCGGCCGCCATCGTTTCGATCGACGCCTCGACGCCGGCGATCGCTGCCGTCTTCATCGACTCGGCCGGCTTGACGGACAGAAAACGGAGCTCCTCGAACAGCTGGCGGTGGTAAACAGCGCTCTCCGCCTCGCGGCAGATGCGCGCCATCGTCTCGACGCAGACGACCGGGAAGGCACCCTTGGCGCTCTCGCCCGACAGCATCACGCAGTCGGCGCCGTCGAGAACGGCGTTGGCGACGTCCGACGCCTCCGATCTGGTCGGGCGCGACTTCTTCGTCATGCTCTCGAGCATCTGGGTGGCGCAGATGATCGGCTTCCCGGCGACCAGGCAGCGTCCGATCATCATCTTCTGGGCGAGGAAGACCTTCTCCGTCGGGATCTCGACCCCCAGGTCGCCCCTGGCCACCATGATCCCATCGGACGCCTCCAAGATCTCGTTGAACTTGCGGACCCCGTCGTGCGTCTCGATCTTCGATATGATCTTAACGTTCTTGCCCTTGTCGCCGAGGATCGACCGGATGGAACGGACCCCGTCTCCGGACCGGATGAAGGACGCGAAGACCATGTCGATCCCGTTCTCGATGCCGAATATCAGGTCCGATTTGTCCTTCTCCGAGACGGCCGGGAGATCGACGGACGTGCCCGGGAGGTTGCAGCCCTTCTTGCTGCTCAGCGGTCCGCCGAACTCGACCTCGCACTTGAGGAGGTTGTGCTCCTTCTCCTTGACCACCAGGGACATGTTCCCGTCCTCGATCAGGATCCGCTTTCCCGGCGTCATGACGTTCACGATGTTGTCGTAGTCCACCCAGATGGTGCTCTCGTCGCACGCCTCCTTGAACTTCTCGTCCGTGGTGACGGTCACGGGCTTGCCTCTGACCAGCTCCACCTCGGCGTTCACTCCGGCCGCTATCACTCCGGTCCGGATCTCCGGTCCCTTGGTGTCCAGCGCAATGGCCACCGGAAGGATCTGCCTGGCGGCTGCGGTCCGGACGTTGTCGAGGGTCTGCTTGTGGTACTCGTAGGACCCGTGGGAGAAGTTCATCCGGGCGACGCCCATTCCGGCCTTCATGAGCGCGTCGAGGACTTCGACCGACTGAGACGCTGGTCCGATGGTGCAGACGATGCCCGTGGAGCGGTGCGGGGAGGCGTTCGAGTCGATGTCCAGGGAACAGATGGACTCGATCCTCGTCCGGGCAAACGCGGCCGGGATCTGGAGTGGATATATCTTCTCGTAGCCAGCCATTCCAGCTCAAGGCACAACCAGGGACTTATAGCAGAACTTCGTAATATTAACCTGCTTGCGACGATCGGGCGTTAGCTGCCAGAGAATCTTCGCTGGAATTAGTTGTATTGAAGTCGTATAAGCGTTATTATCTTTTATTATCGTCTACAAGAAAAGTCTATATCTTCACTAGATCGCAATTTTTTCATTCGAACATTCTGTGACGTCACAGTTGAAGAATTATAATTTAGGAGAAGAACATTGATTATTTAATTAGTTGCGGATTTTTTTTAATTTTGAATTATTATTCCAAGTTGGGACCCGTAGAGGTTTATTCAGGGTAGGCCTATTTGGGGCCCGTGGCAGGGGCCCAGGAAAATTAAAGTAGCACATTAACAATTCTCTAAATTAATTTTACCGGCATATAAATGATGTGCTCAAAGTCAGTTTTCTCAGTTTCTTCCCTTTCCACGCTGATCAGATGATCAGAGACCAAGATTACAGATTCTTATGGCGCCCCATTCAACTGGCGCCCAGGGCATCTGCCCTACCCTAGATAGGCCTACTCCATTGAAACCCCGAAAACCAAGCGTTTAAGAACTTCTTGGAGACAGATGGATGAACCGAAAACTATCAATCATTTTAAATGATCCGTTTTCCATTAAAACCAAATAAAGGTTAAACGATAACCAAATGCTTGCATATAGGCCTACATATTTTTAAAAAAACAGGCAACATTTCCATGATAAATGTATTTTTAACTATACTACGCCTAATTATATTGTTATGCATTCTTAGCGCTAGAAAAGCGCTGTGAATGACTATGTGAAATATTATCCCATGCACCAATAGTCTTACGGCTAATCAGCACAGGCGATATAATATTGTTAATAAAATGGATGTTCGGGTGTCAACGTAAGTTCTGAATCTTGATTGGCACGTATAATGTTTCCTTGTCAATCGAACGACGCCTTGACGCTTCTTAGAATTCTCATCCTGCAGATGGGACACGAATGAATCTTGACCGCACACCTGTGGCAACAGACCAGGTGAGCGCAAGGTAAAAAGACGACCCGTACCTCTGCGTCCAGACAGACCTTACACGTCCATTCCGGACTTGGGTCGACCTCGCCAGGATCACGTGGCGACGCGGGAAGATCCGCATCTACACAGTGTTCCAAAAAAATGTGGAACTGATCTTGGATATTTTATAGGCCTACACTGGGTCCTATAGCATGGAAAAATTCACATGTTACGCACACAATTTCCTTAACATCTGAAAACCAATGGAATTTATTGCGCTACATTAATCAGAGCAGAATACAGAGAAATTAATAATGATAGAAGTTATCAGAACGCGTGCCAGAGTTCATTCTCTGCCCAGTGGCGGCTCTAGGATTTCGCAAGTGGGGGCCCGTTGGGGGGCAACTTAATCAGGGGGCCAACCATTGGTTGTTTAATGTATGTAGCATTAAGTTAGGGTCCCAACTGGGGGCCCACTGGGGCCAGGCTTTCAATAGGGGGCACGGGCCCCTGGTCATTCACTGTCTCTGCCTATTTTTTGAACTTTTGTCATTCATTTGCTTATTCTATTAATATACAGTAGTTAACAATAACATGCAAATGCTGTATGGTTGGGATATAAATCTACGAAACTACTATTATTATAACAGCGATATTCGGCCATTTAGGTGAGGGGCTGTCCATAAATTGTTGACGTAGGGGGCCTAATTAATGGACAGCCCCTGAACCGCAGTGGGAAATTCGGCTTTTGTGTCTTACTCTCTTCCAATTCCGTTAGTTCTTCGTTATTTTCGACGAGTTGATAGAGAGAATCTTCGTTTTCTATTTCGTAAACAGCCCTCAGAAGGCTTCTGGCGTTTGGAAAATCGTCTCCTGCGATAGACACACGCGTCAAAGGTATTTTGTCATTTCCACTTAAAGTTTGGACAAAGTAGGCCTACACTATTCATTGTGCACGACCAGTGATGTCTGTTCTGGGTGGGAGCGGTCCTGAGATTGACGCAAAACCGCTGAGAAATTTTTAAGGGAAGGGTGGGGAGGGGTAGGCAGCTTTTTCGAAGAGACTATGTTAATGTGTGCAAAGAACTTATTTACCCATATGCAGAAATCAAAGAAGAAGCCAGACGCAGAGAGGAACGGAAACAATGGAGCCCTGAACCTGTCCCAGGACAGAGAACATGATGACGATGATGACCAACAATTGTCGATGTGTTCTTCTGTTCCGGAACCATGGCTTCCCTGTGCTCCCCCCCCCCCCGCACCCAGTGACAACGCCAACGATTGAGAATTAAGGGCAAAATTACCGAAATTCATCAGTCTTCGTTCAATCGCTTCTCTGATCAGATTTACTGGTGTTCCTTTCTCGATTATCGCCCGGACCACAGGTGTATCGAGTCGAGACCTGATCTCACGAGGATCCACGTGATGTCTGTAACCTACAATAAAAAGCAGAATAGTCACAATAAACCAAATATAATAAGTAAGTAAGTAAGTAAGTAAAGTAAGTAAAGTCTCGTGTATTTCTATAGCGCCTTGGGGGGGCAGCTCAACAGTAGCTGCTTATTCTTAACACCGGCGTTGAAAAACCAATTGGAAGTCAGCAGTGACGTCGCCAGGAATTTTTAGTTGAGGGGCAAAAGAGGCTTGCGTGTCAGATTCCTTACCCACCCCCTCCTCCCTCCACAGAAACCTTTCCCGGATTTGCCAATCTGAAATCTTTCCATCCAGTGGCGTAACGTGGGGGCGGGGGCACTTTGTCGACTGCCCCCGGGCCCTGGCTGGGGGCCCCAAAGAGGGGAGGGTTAGGTTAGGGTTAACCCAATAATCCTAGAAATGAACGTGCTGACGACCTTTTTTTTTTTTTTTTTTTTTTTTTTTTTTTGCTCGTCAGCACGAAACTTTGAATTTTAGGCCCCGTGGCAAAGATGCCCCCTGGCCCCAAAAAGTCACGCTACGCCACTGGCCCCATCCCCCCGTGGGGACGCTAATGTTACTAGGGCCTCTTCACTTGCCTGTCAAAAGTGATAGCCATTCACTCATCTGCCAATACCATTCTCTGTAGTGTAAAAATGTCAAATTTAAGCAATAGAAAATATCACAGGCAAAAGTCTGAATGCCAAGAACATTTGATATACAAGAGATAGTGGCCTAGTTTTTGAAAAAAACTTGATTAGCAGGTGCTCTTCACTTCTCTGTCAAAAATGCTAGCCATTCACACGTCTGCCAATACCATTCTCTGTAGTTTAAAAATGTCCTTTAAAATGTCCAATTTACCCAATAGAGAATACCACAGGCAAAAGTCTGAATGCCAATCACTTTTGATATACAAGAGATAGTGGCCTAATTTTTGAAAAAAAACTTGATTACTAGGCAGTGGCGTTGCCATGAATTTTTGGTTGGGGCGGGGGGCAAAAGGGGCTAGCGTGTCAGATTCCTTACCCACCCCTCACCCCCCTTCCACAGAAAACTTTCTCACCGGATTTGCGCAAATCTGGTAGGTGGTCTGGGGCAGGTTGGTGGGCAGTTGCCCCCATTTGCCCCCCCCCGTGGCGACGCTAATGGAAGTCAGCATAGTACAGTAGAACTTCGTTATAACAGACTCGGTTATAACGTAGGCCTACCGCAAATTCCGAAATGTACGGTTCCGTGCGATGCTTTACTGTAGACTATTGGATAGTTTTGGACTATAGCGTACTTCGGATTAACATACTAAATTTTACAGACCCGTGTTAAGCGAGTGACCAGCGACTGATGTTAAGAATATTATTAAAATTGCGCTATAGAAGCTTGATGACGACGACGACGACGACGATGTTGTTGTTGTTGTTGATGATGATGATGATGATGATGATGATGATGATGATGATGATGATGATGATGATGATGATGATGATGATGATGATGATGATGATGATGATGATGATGATGATGATGATGATGATGGTGATGGTAAGTGCGTTATAACGAAGTTCTACTGTAGCAGCTACACACTTGTAACCTCGAAAACCGTGAAGAAATTTTTCTGGTAATGAAATTTGGTTTCCAGCTCGTGAGGGAGTGAATGAAATTACTGAAAATCAGAAGTCTCAACAAAACATGTAACAGAGACGCTATGGCAGCAGCTAGTCAACTTACCCCCACTGCGATTGACATGTAACTGGGTCAGGTCCTCTTCGGAGCCATGACTTGACCCGGTAGAATTAAGTCGAACCGGAGCCCTAGGCAGTTGCAGGTGATTTACTCTTCCGTTCGATCTGCCCTGGCCGTTAATGTCTCTTAAGTTAGACGATTTCATCGAATTATTCGTCAGTTTCTGCGTCGCAGTGTCTTTCATAATCGAAAACTTGCAACCAGGATAATGAGCTGGCGTTCCATCTGCTTCCAAGACTCTCTTGCAAGATCCGCAGGTAACTGCAGACGTCAGAGAATTGTAGCTAAAGCCTTCTTTGGCCAGCGTTACCGGACAGGTAGTCAACTGAGTCGAACAGGTCGCAAATGTCGACATCCTTCTTAGAGCACCGCCAGCTTCATCCATATTTTACAGAAATCAAAATGAGTTTCTTTGCCGTTTATTTCAAATGCAGACGTCTTTAATTGTATCTTAACCCAACGTCATCGAAGCAACGCCAGTTTCCTTGCATTGACGCTTAAGCGATTTAAGCCAGTCGCTCGAGAAAGATACTTCTTCCTCCTCCTGGAAATAAATTCAAATAAAAACTAAACCAATGCTATTTGTATTACTGTTATCAATAAACTTCTATAGCGCCGCTGAGTGGCGTAGCGTGACTTTCGGAGGTCATCCTTGATATGGGGCCCCCTATAGAATATGGGGGCCCCTGTAGGCTAACATAGATTACACCGTTCTAAAAAACAAGGTTTACTCCCTAATTCAATAATTACTCACTTTGTAGCAGTAATATTAAAATAGTATTAAAATGTAAAAATAAATCATTGTTTAGTAAGTTGCAGCCACTCTTCGGTGGCCCCGGCCCTTCTTCCGGGGCCAGGGGCTTTCTGAAAATTGAACCCTCGACCCCCACCCACGTTACGCCACTGGTGCCGCTTAACCAATGCACATGGCTCGCTCCGGATTTGAGCCGTGATCCCTAAAATTGTGTTCTGTGAATTTCTAAAATAGGGCGGCATATGCGTTCTTCTCGAAATTGTCTTAAGAATTAGGTACACTTTCCCCTTCTGAGGCCTGGCTGCACTGCCCCCCCCCGGTCACCCAGAGACCCAATCTTCGCATTCTCTTCAGCATTGTGGGAATTTCAAAATATGCCCACGCTATGGTCACCTATCGACTGCGTTCTTCAAAATTTGATACTTCCCCCGATATGCAAACGATTCTCGTTTTATGAAATGTCGAACTTTTTAAAGAATTCGTTATCTTTTATCACCATTTATAATAAGCCCTATTTAGTAGAAGTCTATAAGCCTGCGTTTTCGTTATTCTTTTCTGAAACAAAGTCTCGTGAGAAAGAAAATAAGACAAATTTAAGGTCTAAACTTAATCCGCTTTCTAATTCTGAAGATTCGAAGACGTTCAGTGAACGCACTTATTGTAAAAATACGTTTTCTTAATTAAAAAGCGTTAATTAATCTAAATTAAGGCTCTAACATTTTAAATAATACTTTAATTGCAACATTTAAGTAATAGGCCCATCATAGGCCTAATGGGCATCACCATACGCCCAGGGACTATAGGCCTAAATGCAAGTTAAAACTATACCTCAGACATATACCACTTACTCAGTAGACCCTATCACGCTGGAGAATATTTCGAACAAACTGAAAACTCTTTTCATGCACCCACAATAACCGTTTCTTAATATGTTAATAATAGCTCAATTCTAAAAATAGCACTTTACACCATCGTCGCTCTAAAAATAGCAAATATATATTTCCATGGGCTTTTACCATAATTTACAGTCAGTCATGTGATGAACACAACCCGTATAAGTTATAACCATTGAGTTGGAATTTCTATGCTATATGTAGACATCAATGTAAAGTAGTAAGTTAATTTCTTGTCAATTTCTTTAGCGCCGATATTTTTGAATACCACGTATAAGTTTATATAGCGCCTTATCGCCAGACTCAAGCCATTTCTGTTCTGTACTGTGCGCTGGTGACCAAAAGATCGTTGCACTGCAGTGACCCTACCAAGGGTTCCGGAATAGGGGCGGGGAGAGGACAACAACGACATTCGCGTATGCAGATCCGATCATCATAGCCTTCCTTCCCCCCCCACACACAAAGAAAATTTCTCAACGATTTTGCGAAAATCCTACGACTGGTCTATGTGTAAAAATAGAGGCTGCTTTCCAAGTTTCTAACTCCTTCAATCTCCTAAATTCTGCAACAGCAGCGCCATAATTTGAAAGCTAGAATTAACGGCATCTAGTGCCTGACATTTTCTCTTACCCGCAAATTTTTTTGTAGGAATGTCAATTTAAAAAAGTTAAATGCAAGTCAAATAGTCTATAGAAGCAGGGCCGGAGCTAGCCATTCCGGCGCCCCCCTGTAACTTCAAATTTGGCGCCCTCGGCGACTTATTTTTCTCGCGGACGCATAACAATTAGGCCATGCACGGATAGGCTACTGCATAGGGGCCTACAGTGGCGTAGCCAAGAGGGGATTGGGGATTAACCTTCCTTGGCTGCCGAAAATTTTTTTAATGAGTTTCTATGCAATTTTTAGTTTTTGACGCAATTTTGGGGGTCAAGCCCCCTTGGCTATAGAATTTAACGGTTTAAGAGATGAGGACCTCTTTTTGCTTTTCAAGTAAAAATAGAAGAGATAACCTTTTTTGCTTGTCAAGATTTTACAAAGTTGGTCACGGTCAAACCCAAACACCAACCCGCCTTCCGGAAATCCTGGCTACGCCACTGGGGCCTTCGCTGAATATAGTATAAATATTTAAAACTAATAACTATGTACAAACAGAAACGGGTATGACACTAATAACAGCACTTGATTTTTATAGTTTGCCTGGCATTCTGACAATCTTTTAAAATTGTCAAATTTTAATTAAGCCTACATTTAAAAACCTTGCCAAAACAGTTGAAAACACTAACCGTGACCATTGTGTTTTGCCCTTTGAAAAATCTCTGTGGGCACCCATGTCTATAGACACTTCAATTACTGTACTGTACTTTGTCTTAACTCTCTTGAGGGTCTATATACTTAAAGCCCTGAGCCACCGACGGTAGGAAGCCTGAAGGATGGGCAGAGGGTGGCCACACTATACTGTATGTGTAGCATGCCAGCCGGATTGCTGCGCCCTCTAACTGCTGGCGCCCCCTGCCTTGCGGAGCGGGCGGAGTGGGTCGCTCCGGCCCTGTATAGAAGTCTTAGAGATAGTAATCAACGTGCACCTGCCTAAGAGAGCATCATCGAAGTTAACATTAACAGTGGTTCTCACACAGAGCAGACCCTACTGAACCACTCTAAACCTTATTATTATTATTATTATTATTATTATTATTATTATTATTATTATTATTATTATTATTATCATTATTATTATTATTATTATTATTTTACTTTTATTATTATTTTATTTTTATTTTTATTATTACTGTATTATTAATATTATTATTATTATTATTATTATTATTATTATTATACTTTTATTATTATTATTATTATTATTATTATAAAGTATAGCGCATCATCACCATTCATCAAAGTACAGCGGAAGCACGATTGCCGAAGTTGACACTCGATGAAAAAAAGTTGACGTTAATTAATATTATATTAATATTATTAAATAATTGACTGTTTAAAACGGCTGTTACATATCCGCATTACGGCAGGTTCGTTAGTTTCAAAGTACAGTACTGGCCAAATTATTATGGATTTTGCCCTTTTCATCACTAATTTGATGCTAATAGCTGCTAGTTTGTTTATTTCTCCTGGTGGTGATCATCTTTCTTGAATGGCACTTTGCTGTTCTAATGCTATAAAATTGAATATAAATTTATATAAAATTATTATATTATATATCATTTGCTATAGATAACTGCTTTGTTTTTGTTGACAGTAATTCTGAATAAAATGCCCATTTTGTAAAGATATTTCGTTAATCTTCACGCGTCATAGTTTCACTTCTAAGTGAATTTTATAAGTCAATTTGCAATTAGTGGGCCTTTTGCATATTTAACCGATACTATGCAGTAATTTATTCGGCGACATATCATAGCCATGTGATGGGAAAGAAGTCTGATCTTAGCCCGAGGAAGAAGGGCCAGATTCGTGTTCTTCTGGAGGAGACATCTTTGACACAGCCAGATATTGCTGAGAAAATGAAGGTTTCACCCTGCCTGAGTGTTATTGCAAAAAGTGTGATGTTTGGCCTAACATTGTCTCAGAGGCGAAGGGGGAGAGATGCAGACGTTCTATCGGGTGCAAGAAACGACAGAAACTGGTCAGTTTGTGTCTGTCCAACCGCAGGACAACCGCTTAGACAGTTGGGAGTCGTGAGTCGAGTGGAGGGGGGCAGCTACAAGCAGTAGTAGAACGGTGCGTAGACGCTTGTTCGATGCTGGTCGATCAAGTCATCTGGTTGTTCGATCATGGTACCCTCTAAAGAAGCCTCTGCTGAAGACATCGATTATTATTAAGAGGCTGCAGTGGTTAAAGAGCATTTGTCTTGGACTGCAGCTGACTGGTCGAAGGTACTGCACACTACTTTATTCTTATCTCATCAGATATTTTTTTAGCACTTGCAGACTGACCTTCCATCAGGACAATGAACCACGCCACACTGCCAGAAAAGTGAAGGAATTAGAGGCAGGGACTACGGTTGCTTGAGTGGCCGCCGAACAGAGCCGATTGAACCCAATTGAAAATGTTTCAAGATGCCTAAAGACAAGAAGAACAAAGAAGCAGTCTCTATTCATCAACTCACCGAGTGGCTTCTTCACGCATGGTTCCATGACCAGCAGCTGAAGGATCATGCCAGGTCATCGATATTGCAGATGCCGGATCAGGTAGCTGAAAAAAAGGCATGACGTGGACAAAGTATTGAATCAGCTCAAGTCCGATTATTAAATAATTGACGCTATTCACTAAAGTTGCACTTTTGCCATAGCGCTGTTTATTTTAGCATATTTACCGCATTAACTAAGAAATCAACCGTTCGAAACCAAATCCATAATAATTTGGCCAGTACTGTATAGTGTCTCGATGGCTTCTGTAGTGACATAGAATCTTATGCCTAAGGAGCTGATAGGCTGTGTAAGGCAAGGCGTTAAATGTCGACGTTTCTCCCAGAACCGTTTCGCCGAAATATGACTTAACTTTTACATAAGTTGGAAATAACAATTTCATTTTGATCATATTTCAAAATCTGTGCTTTTGTAAGCAACCAAGAAAACAGATCCAGAATAATTTCACACAAACACATATATGTGAAAATATTTGAAACTAACCCATGCATGATGTATTTACCCTTGTGCAGATGATTTAACCTCTTAACTGGGGATCCCGGATATATCCGTCCATTTTACATTGAGTTACAGTTAAATACACGGTTAAGGGGTTAAGTGATATGATCCCTTGAGCCATTTACTTATTATTTACAATATTTAGAGTACTTTTACTATTCAAATCTCGTGGATTATTTTGAGTTTTTTTTTGCTGTTGCTTCTGAAAGGTTCAGGAGATTGGAGTAAAGGTGAGTGCCGTGAGTCAAATTTGACCAATCATGTGTCATCGGCAATGGAAGTTGACCTGCGAGCACCCGCCAAAGTCGAGGGAACTCACGTAAAGTTAAGAGAGGAAGAGCCGGAACTGGCAGAGAGGAGTGACTTGGCAGGAAATGATCAGCTGGCTTTGGCAGAAGGAGTGAGGTCGACCGGAGCGGAATCTGAGATTATGAACGAGTGCCTAAACCAGCGGTCATCATCAGACCAGTTGCCTTTGACGATACATGACGCGGCTTCCGGGGAATCGCCTGGATTGGAGCGCGCAGGTTTGAACGATCGTTCACGCGGCAATAGGAAATCGTCTCATCCAGAGCCACTCGCAGGTGATGACGCAACTCAGCGGGGTGCCTCTAACTGTCTTCAGTTTCTTCAACCAGGTACTGCAGAATACACCGGCTCCTGTCCAGTTCCTGTCTCGACTCATTCTAAGACTTTGGTGCTGAAAGATGTTTCCATCAGCGCCGCTTTTCCATGCAACGATCGTCACGTCGTTGAGTTTGAAGACGATGACAACAAAGATCTCAAAAATGCAGTAGAAGTATTCGACAGAAGTGCAGCCAATGCTCTGTCCATAGACGCAGGAAAGATCGCACTTGCCAGCAGAGAAGTGAGACTGGGAGTGTCCGAGAGGACTTACAGTGCTGGTGGCACACTTTTGCACAGTCTTTCGCGCTCGACTACACAAATAGTAAGTTCGTTTAATATTTGAAAAGTTAATTTTTACTTTCGAATCTTCTTCATTTGTTTTTTTCCTTAGTAATTTGTTTTGTGGTGATTCTTGTATCAGCTTAAAGCACATTCAAGAAAATCTAATTTGATTAAATTTTTTCAATATACTGTAATTTAAAACTTTTGTCTTATTAACCCTTCGATATCAGCATTCCATATGACCAATAGGTTATGAAGCTGAAACATCAGCCTTGGTGTGAAAGGGTTAAAAGTAGATTCCAATTCATTAGTTAACAAGTTTTGGATAAAACTTTGTGCTTTGTTTTGTTTTGTTTGTGTTAGGTGAATTATATTGTGACCATTATTTAAAGAATAAGTTGTGAAATCAAACATAGATAGGATTTTAACTTCTATTTGTAAAATATTATTTTGAATTATTTTTTATGTGAATGCACAGACTGCTTGTGTCATTGTGGAGTGATTGTCAATGCAGATTTTAGCAAAGGAATTCTTTGCATTTATGAGTGAACTGTTGTGTGTTGTAGACAACTAGAGAACGTGAAGAAGGAGCAGTTGGGGGTATTGAAGAATTTCACGGCAAACTCTTGAAGCCACGCGACCCTCGCAATGTCGTGCCAAGGGTTGATCATGCTTTGGTGACACCAAATCAGCCTCAACCCCAGCTCAGTGCTGGAAAGTTATTATTGGAGTGTAACGTTGAGCCGTGGCTAGAAGAACACGACTGCGAGATTCACAAAAGACAACCAGGTCAGTATTGTAAGTTCAGAACCGATTAGTTGACGTTTAAGGGCTCGTCCATATAGTACATACGCAAAAATGGCATATTTTCACCCCCTCCCCGTTGCACACAGCGTGCATACGAAAAATCTTCAAAATCCAACCCCTCCTCCCCCTCAATGCGTGAGTACTGTATGGATGGACCCTAAAGCATCACATACTGGCCAATTCCCAAGTACCTAAACTCCATGTTAAATCGTTACATAAGTACCCATAGCCAGAACTGAAATTGGCAAGACAGCTTTTTCATGGCAGACCCAAGGCTTTCAAACACTTCCTGTGTTTGTCAGATCTTTCAAACAACCAAGCAGTTTCAAGCCAAGACTTTTTTATGGTTGGGATTTGGAGCACCATCAATTAATACCTCTCAGCATTAGAAATGGTGCTATAAAGTGCATAGTTATAATAAAAAATGTGTAGGCCTAATTGTTAGTTAAGAATGCTGTTTATCTTATTATTATCTGCATTTGCAAATAAAGATTTGTATAGTTAATTATTATTATCTTTATTAGTATTATTTTTTTTTTCAATATATTTTTCTGTTTCAGCATTGGTTTCTTTGCTGGTTTTGGTTAGTGCTGCCCAGATTTGGTTTGACAATTCTTTGGGTTTCATTTCTAAAATTGTGTGAATATGCCTTTGTATTTTTTTAGACATCCTGTGTCCAATTTGCCAAGACAATCATTTCGAATGTGCGTTTGTGCCATGTGCACATTGTGCATGCCAACAGTGTACGAAGTGTATGTGCCCCATACCATCCAACACCTTCAACTGCCACATGTGCCGTGCTCTGGTCACGGAAATAATTCCATTTATAAGTGACCAAAATTGATCGTATAGTAAACGTAAACCCGGTAATTAGTACTGTTTAGTGGGGTTTTTAAAATTAGTCTTTTCTGGCATAAATTTTATATTATATTATTAATGGATAGATTGAAAATTTCATCGTTGTAAGGACACACATGTTATGAATTCAGAATTTCATGTACGGTATGGTATTTTTTAGGCTTGTCTTTTCTAAATTCGTGACTTTCCATTTCTTTGTGATTTTTATTTTTATATTGAATTTTTAATTGGTTGGAAAATATTTGAAATGTTTGCTGGATAAACAGTTGGACTGTCTCTGGACAACTGATTGTTACCATAATTCTGTATAGCCAGTTGTTGGTGTTAGTGGCCGTTATTTCCACTCCAGAGTTTAATAGGACTTCAGAGTGGAGTGCACAATAAACATGACATCAAATTGTGATGTTTGCAAATTTTGTTTTCTTTTATACATTGTAGACAGCATGAAACTTATTCCCTTACTATGTATACTGTGTATAGTGTTGACTCTAGGAATTTAACCTAGGTCTTAGGGCCTAATTCTCAGAAAAGCTTGTAAAAATTGTTTCGTCAGCAGCCAAGGCGGTTTAACCTCCAAACCCCTCTTTGGCTACGCCACTGCTAACCCCAACCCTTCAACTTCTGAAAATTCTTGACGATCAAAGATGTATTTATTTCACTATGAATGAGTGATATTTACATTTGAAACGCCATGTTTATGACCAGTGGCTGCTCCAGGATTTGGCAAGTGGGGGGAGGGCGTTGGGGTGGCAACTTCTAATCATGGGGGACCAACCATTTGTTGTTAGGTATGTAGTATTAAGTATATGGTCCCAACTGGGGGGCAGGCACTCAATAGGGGCACGGGCCCCCCTGTGGAGCCGCCACTGTTTATGACCTGCCCTATTTGATTTTCACATAAACATTTCGAGACAATCTACGGCCTATTGTGTTGACTAAACCTGGCTAAATGCCGAGAGTAAAATTTGCCAATGCTGACTTGTAGGCCTAATCTCTTCTCGGTAACACCTGTGTGTCACCTGGAATTTATTGCGACGATATCCAGGCCAGAGTTCCTGCAGCACAATTACATGGCCTTTGGCAATACTGGTTTCCGATCCTCTACATGCAGTCTACACTTTCTGATCCTCTACATGCAGTCTACACTCATATTCAGACAATTTCCTTCCACTAGGGCCTAGTCCATGGAACCAATTACGACGCCAGCTTAGTGAAAGTCAAGAGCTATGCACATGTTATTAGGACGGGGCGCGGAATTACTTATAGCTATGTCCTCCATAAAAATAGGGCCTACTTTGCTGCGACTGCCTACCTGAAGCTACAACCTTGACCACCAAGTACTATGGATTTAACCCAGCTTGAGCGCTCGTGAATAAGCTGTTGCACTGCTCCAAGCTTTTGGCAGCGCTATAGAAATTTAGTTTTACTAATTTGCTTACTAACTTACCTAGGTCAACGCGACCTAATTTACCTAAATAAAATAAAAAACATTGTAATGGCGCCGTTATTGTTTTAGTGATTTTTTTAGTTTTTAAAAAAATAATCTGATTACCTGGCTTGTGGTAGAGTGAACCAGAATTCTAATATTGAACTGTTTATTCTCCATGCAAGCGTTATAGTTTTTGAGCGTAATTTGAGCGTAAATAAGTAATGCCAAATAAGTCTTGCGTAATATCTCGTAATGCGTAGTATCGTACATAGACCAGTACACACCTTCTGATAAAGATAAACCCACACAGGGTTCGTATTGGAACAATTCGAACGCATTGTCCTTTAAAAATTGGATTATAATTTTAAATCATTTAGTTGCTAGGATTATTATTGCCAATTGGAGGCAATTAAGAGACATTTTGTTTGGGAAAATGGAACAACCAGAGCCATTATGATTAGTGCAGAAGAAGTAATTTTGTTATTATTTTAACGTCGAGACCCAAGAAGATAAGGGCTTCTGAATCACTGAGAACGAATTGGAGGGTGGTGCATTGAAGAATGGGGATACTGTGAGGTATAAAATAATGTCATGCACCACTTGCTGCTTATCAGTTTAAAGTGTTCCTAATTAAGAGCCTATCACAGAATAAGGATTTGTGTTGTGTTGTCAGCACTTAAAATCAATACTATTAATATGGGTCAGAATGCTGGACCATTAAGAAGAAAGATGAAAGAAGATTAATGACTGCAGAAATGAACTGATTAAGAAGAATAGCAGTAGTATAAGCTGAAGACAAAAAAAATAAGAAACAAAATTAGAAGGGAGAAGAAATGATACTTGAATCAATACAGAAGCAAAGACTGAAATGATTTGGTCATGTTGAAAGATTGAAGGAGGGAAGACTATCAAAGAAAGCACTCCACAACTATGTTGAAGGGAAAGGGCGAAAAGAAAGACCAAGAAAAACATGGGTAGAAAACTTGAACGAGGATTCAGGAGAAATGCAAATGGACTTCAAACAAATGACCAAGACAGTGGGGGTTGGGGGGGAGACAGGGATAGAGAGAAGTGAAAGGAACTCATTCAGACCCATCGTCCATCCCAATAAGGAACGATGGAAGGAAACAAGATTTCTTGTCTATGAAGCAGTAGCTGCATGTGTTGAAATACAAGGGCATAATGTGCACCATTGTAGTTTGTGGATGTTACTCTGGCATAGATTATATTACTTGGTAGGGATTAAGGGGATTTGATCTGTACTGCATCATTACCAATTTTGTTCTCTAGGATATGGAAGAGACGGAAAATCCTTCTGATTCTCCAGGCGGTGGTGATGATGATGATGATGATTGCGATGCTGAGCCTTCAAATATGCAAGCCGTTGGTCAAGACCTTGGTGGAACCGTCCCGCACGTAGAATCGGAACACGAAGTTCCATGCTCTACGGCATTTGTTCCCCCCACCCATGGAAACGTTCCAAGCACTTTTTTGCCTTCAAGTATTGTACAGTATCCTCAGTACGATGCTTCATCCAGATTGTGTCCTTCCGCAATTGCAGCAAGTTCCAGCTTTGCGCTGTACGGTATACGAATGTCTTCTTATACGACTCGTCACACGGACAATATTCCAAGCTGTTCCTCTACAGCTTATGTCCCCAATGTGACCTGTCGAATTTGACGAATAATGTATCAAGATTAACTCAGGTGATTGTCAAAATTCTACTAATCTTCATTTTAATAAGCTGTTGCCTCTTTTAGTTTTTTTGAGATGAGGTTACCTGAAGATACTGTAGGTGTATTACAGCACCTCTATGGCTTACATAGGTTTAGAAATTTGAATGATTACAATTTTGTGGAGGTGGGTTTCTGATTATTGGGTAAGGGAGAAATCACTCTCTTATCAATTTCTTTCTATATCAAAACAACAAGTCAGCAATTTTTATATGAGAAATGTTTGACTTGGATTTCAATATGATTGTGTGTAATGTTAAGCATGTGCAATGTAAATGTTTTTTTGTCAGGCAGTAACATTACCCAACCTCCCATCTGGTGATTCTTTCCCGGGTCAGAATAACGTTCCCGAGGATGAAGGGCTACTGGATCAGGCCGAAGGTGAGGGACCATTTTTCTTTATTTTAGCATTGCAGGAGGTTGACCGTTGTTTTGAAAGCTAGGCAAAATCTGATTTATACTTATCCTCCATAATGTTTAGCAAAGATGAGATTTAAATAATCTACCGTATTGTTTATGTTTGTTTTTGTCTGCACTTAGACTAATAGTGTCCCTAATTTGGCATTTAATTTTCGTGCATTTATTTACTAATTAACCCCTTAACTGGGCAACTATTTGTAATGCAATGTAAAATGGATGAGCGTTACTTGGGGCACCCAGTTAAGGGGTTAATGTAAGAGTGAGTGCATTTGTCAGTTTTATTTGATTAAATCCATGTAATTGAATGTCTTACTTTTGCAATTGCAGTCTGAACTGTTGTTCGCAGGGGGATGTGATCTTGAGAAAACTCCCCCCGCATCTTCAAGCAATACTGGAGAAATCGATGAAATTGATGTAACAGAACTGGCTAATCTTGATGATCAGGGACCAGTTTATCTACAGGAGAGTAAGCATCATCATAACCACCACCATCATCATCATCATCATCATCATCATCATCATTATCATCACCACCAAATGTGAAAAAGATAGCAGTGATTTGCTGCCTTTCCAATGCATTTATTTCTTTCTGTAGTAATTTATGGCTGGGTCTTTTCTTAATTTGTTACTTGGAGTGTACAGTACTGTGCTACTAAAGTTTGTGATGTCAGAACTGTGGTGATTTCAGTACTGAATATAAGTTTTGAAGTACCAATTTTCCAAACATCATTTTAACGAGCTTTCAAGTTCATTGTCTTGAATATGTTGAAGGCATGGAAAGTTGAAAATGATGCTTATGTCTCTGTCTGGCTTTTGAAACATGAGGGCTCATGCGTCTGTTGGCTACATGGTCCTACAAGATACCCTCTTCATTTTTCAACTGTCTCTTTAGTAGCATATATCTTGTATAGTTTTGTCTTGTCTTTAACCGTCTTCGCTCTGAATATTGGCTGCATTGTGGACTGCCTTCTTCCAAGTGTTACGGTCTTCTGCTGTTCTTGTTGCCTGTTCTATAGTGAGTCGTGTCCATTCTCTGACGTTGTTTTCACGCGTTTTACTTGGTCTACCTCTTTTTCACGATCTTGGCACTGTGCCTTGTATTATTTCTTTCTCTTCCTTGTAATTGTGTGATGTATTCTATGTGTAAACGATAATTAATATGCAAATTTACATTAACGCATCGCACATCTGTATATTAGTGTTTGCACGTTTAATATGCATTTGAATATGCCGGCTTCGTGGGTTTGACGTGTCTTAGTGGATAGCAAATTCAACTGTACTGTGCAAAGGGGGTTTTTATGATATAATAGTGCTTTGATTTTGACCTATTGTGTTTATTTTTAGGTCGGTCTGGTGTTAATTTTCTCGATACCAGAGAGACTTCGATGTTTTACCCTTCAGCCACATACAATACGTTTAGTGACTCACTGCCTGGTTATAATATTGGTCTTAATAGTCTCTCCAGTAAGTTGGCTTATGGTCCTGAGTGTATTTAGAGTAGAACTTTTTATATTTTACTGCAATGTACTGTCCAATGTGATGTGCCACTGTGTATTGGATGGCATTGGATATAACGTACCTTGGATATAATGAACTACATTTTACTGACCCACTGTGTACATTATAATTATGTACGTTATAGTGAAATTTTACTGTACGTATATTATTTTATGTTGATTAATGAATTGCTTTAAGTTTCTCATATAACGAAATACTATTCGGCCGATTGTTTAGCAGTTACGCTGTGTTACTATTACAGATGTGTAATTTATGTGTTGTAGTTCCCTCTTCAAGTATCGGTCAATCCATGCAGTGTGTATCTGCCGATCAATCCAACCATCCCATTCCTAGAGCTAACAATTATAGCTACAGTGGTAAGCATAACATGGTGTCTGCAGATTACGATACAAATTATTTCTGTTTCAGATAAAATAACATAAGCCTATAAGCCAGTGATAGCCTGACATTTCTACTACTGTAATTTCTTTCATTACTTTACTATCTTGCATGCAGATGCAGAGGTAAGTAAGTAAAATCTTGTGGATTTATATAGTGCATTTGAAGGTAGTATGGTAGTAGCTGCTTATTTTTAGGCATTTAGTCTGCCTTGAAATAGCTATATGTATAGGCAAGGGACAATAGCTAGTCAGTTAGGCAATTGTCAAAGGTATGCCATATAAATTTGAGTTCTTCTCAGTTATGAAAAGAGTTTGCATAATAAATTAGTTACTGTTATTAGTTATTAGTTAGTTACTGTAATTATTAGGCTGATTTTATTTTATGTGGATTTTATTTTCAGATAACCTCAATTGGATATCCTGTAAGATTTGTTTTATACATAAATGGATGTATATACTTATTCCCTGTGGACATGGCTTATGCGGTTATTGTTATAGTCGTATTTTCAATATTTGTCCTTTCTGTAGAAAACCTATTCTACAAAAAATAAAAGTTTTGCTGTCAAGTAATTTAGTGCATGATCCTGGTGAATAGTTTGTTACTAAAATGGCGCTTTAGAAGTTCGCTGACAATGATGATGATGATGATGATCTATTCTGATAAGCTATCACTATGCAACTGCTGTCAGATTAGTGTCTAATCAATCAATTTGTCAATCTGTAGTTTTTAAAAAACTGTAGTTTTTAAAGAACATAAAGAATTAATTAAAATTTTTTGTATGGTATCATGAAGAGACATCTCTGATGTTAATGAATGATTGATACAAACAGGACAAATCATTTTGAATAAACCTACAGATGTACTGTAAGTCTATTGTGAAATGACTTTAGATCGATCAAAAGACTATGTGTAACATAGCAGAGGTGAATATATGCTTTATATTACCCGGTACTTATATAGGGCTAGTATATTACTTGCTTTATATTACTTAGATAGGGCTAGTATATTACTTGCTTTGTATTACTTAGATAGGGCTAGTATATTACTTGCTTTATATTGTTTAGATAGGGCTAGTATATTACTTGCTTTATATTATTTAGATAGGCCTAATATATTACTTGCTTTATATTACTTAGATAGGCCTAATATATTACTTGCTTTGTATTACTTAGATAGGGCTAGTATATTACTTGCTTTATATTATTTAGATAGGCTAATATATTACTTGCTTTCCAAATGCTGTTGAGAAATTGTATTTTGAATTTGCATGAATAAAGATTTTGAATTTTGTATGTTTGTCTTAAAATTAGATGTTCAAAATCAAAACGACAATCTCTCTTCATTATAATAAGGTAAAATGCTAGTTTTCTTTAAATAATTAGGCTGATACAGTACAGTACATTTATTACATTACTGGATGTCCAATATTAGTTTCTTTGGCTTACCTTACTTGCTAGAGTGCACCGGTAAAAATGCAGTAGTTGGGGGTCTAATTACCAGTACCTAATTTTCAATATTCAACGCTTTTCCTCCACAAAGACTGCACACAAGGACATCTCTCTAACTGTACAGTAGAGCTGGAAACGCTGGCTAGGAGGTGGGGTGGGTGGGAAGGGCTACTCTGGCTTGGACCAATCGTGCACGGAATTTGTTCAAGCCCGCTGAGAAATTTTCTGGGGTAGTAGATAGGGTCAGAGAGATTTTTACACCCCCTAACACCCCAACCTGAAACCGAAACCCCCCAATCGAGGGATATTTTGACACCCCCTCCCCGAATTTGAGACCGACACCCCTCCAACACCCCCCAATCTGAGCTAGGGATGACCTTTTTCAGACTTTTTGCTTGTCAGACTTTTATGGAGCTTCATAAGTGTTTTTTTGACACCCCAAATTCACAATCCTAGAAACTACCCTGGATATGGTGATCGGAACAAAATTGATATATTTGTATACTGCATTCACAAATATATAGAGTATCTTATATTTTTGCAAGGGGGTGCAGAATTGCGAATTATGTTGGTCCTATATATCGCAAAAACACGGGGAGGTTGTTTGAAATCGAGTGGGTCTCCAGGGACCCACCACCACCGAAACTATGCACAAGGGTCCCCCCCAAGACCTTGATACTTTGATGTTCTACTCTTCAGCTACATACGATACTTGTATTAGTCTCTCCAGCACCATCATGACATGAAAATGAAGTTCCAAGCAGTGTAGGAAATGTCCATTATAATTATTGCAACAGTAAGCTGGCGAATTTCGTGCCGTGCCTGTCGAGTTAAGAGAGAAACGTCTTGACTGTTCCGCGAATGAAAGTCCTGCACATGGGACAGTTGCGCAGCTGCGGCGAACAGGTGGAACAGCAGATGAGATGACCGCAGGGCAGGAACACCGTGTCCACCTCGGCGTCCATGCACACCTTGCAGGTCCTCTGCTCGCGCATCAGACGATTCTCCTCTTCCAGGTGACTCGTGGAGTCTGCGAGACAATATAATAACCATTAACCACACAGATAACAACGCGTAAGTACATCCATTCACACCTGCAAGTGCTCCTTATAGCGTGATCAGTGGCGCTGCCAGGATTCCAGAATAGGGGACATCGCTTATTCTAGACCCGCGTTTTACCTTCGCAGCTTGACACTGCTACTAATTTATCAATGCCGAAACGGCTTGGTTGGTCGACGGCGCCACGACTCGCTACCGGAAGGAGGGTCACCCATCCAAGCACCAGCCGCGCTCGACGTTGCCTAACTTTGGTGTTCTGACGGGAACCGGTCGCACAACGCCGAGTACATCGGTAAATCGAAAGTCAATTTCAGTCAATACCTTCGCCTTCGATCTCTTCCAGTTTGTGCTCATCCAGAAGAACCTTTTCCGGGACGCCAGGTTCTTCCTCTCTAGGTTCTTCGGCTGTTGCTGACTTCTTTTTCCTGTTCTTTTTCTTCTTCGCGGCTATAAACCAAATTTGATTCGTTCGCTAATTCACATTTGTTTTACCGTTTGTCCCAATATAGCGTCGGTAAAACAGCGTAAGTACGGAGTAGAATATAATCACAGATCCTATATTAATTAACGAGGCCAATTTTATTTGGACTTCCAGAGACCAGAGAATCGATGTCCTCTTACACAGGGGCCTTACGAGTGTCTCTTGAAAACAAACCTACAAAAATAAAACTATCATAATTTCGATTCAGTGGCGGCTCTAGGATTTGGCAAGTGGGGGAGGGGGGCGTTGGGGTGGCAACTTCTAATCATGGGGGCCAACCATTTGTTGTTTAATGTATGTAGCATTAAATATAGGGTCCCAACTGGGGGCCAGGCACTCAATAGGGGGCACGGCCCCTGGTTCCTCCCCCGGTGGAGCCGCCACTGTTTCGATTCATACATCGAGCTAAATTTTCGGCAAGACTTAATTAAGCTAAGGTAATTTTTTCCTCCATATTTGATTTGAACGTTGTGGCCTGCTACTTAGACAAGCAGAAACATAGGGACGACAATAGATTGGTAACAGAGCGGGGTTCTAGTCCCTAAAGATCGGCTCAGCCTTCACTCGCTATGATGGATGAGCCGGGTGCTTTGAAGAAGTATAGTTGAAGCTCTTTTTACCTTTCGCCTTCGTTTGAATCGCTTCGGGAATCGGTAACATGACAGCGGTTTCTGCTTTCAAGGAAATTCTGCTGTTATTGTCCGATGAAGAAGAAGAAGAAGATGATGATGATGATGATGATGATGATGACGACGACAATGTTGAATAACCTAGAAAACAAAATTATGACAGATTCCGTTGTTTCTGTTTCTTATTTGGCATTTGACAACGTCACAACGCTAATCAAATGGAATATTAAGGCTTTGCTTAGGCATCTATTTTTCTTGATCACATAACATAATAGCATGATAACAAAAGCGCGATAACGAAGTTTTGCTAAATTGTAGTGGCGTAGCCAGGGTTCCGAAATTAGATGGCATAGCGACCATTTTCGGATTCAAAAAGTCTCTGACGACCAAAAAGGTCGGTCAATGAGTCCTTACATTCGTGCATTCTCTTCGATCATACTACCTACTACCCCCCACGCCCCAATTCTCAACGGTTTTGTGCAAATCCCACACCGGTCCGAACCAGAATAGGGGGCCTGGTGGCCGCTACGCCAATGCTAAAATATGACGACGCTGATAGTCGCACAAATGCACGATGCAAAAAAGGATAATTCTTAAGCAGTAAAACGCTGAAAATAAATTCCAAGATATAAGACGCTATAGAGCTAAGAGGAAATGTATAAATAATTGATTATATATCTTTTAAATGTATACCTACTTAGGCAGTAATTCGTCACTGATCAGGCCGAAGCATATTTTGTAGGATTATTATCAATTTGGGGGTGTCGGTAAATTCTGGGGGCCCCTGCCCAAAAAGTCTGACAAGCGAAAAAAGGTAATCCCATAGCTGAGATTTGGGGGGGGGGGTGTCAGGGGGTGTCGGTCTCAAGTTAGGGGGTTTGGGGGTGCAAAAATATCCCTGGGCCTAAGTAAGCCTTGGCAATGCTGAACACTTCGAGATCGGAACTGATCTCATTTAACAACGTGATACTTTACGAACAACGCATTTGGTGCTCACCGGAACTTCTCGATGATACTGAAGATGCGGAGAAGGACTGATGCACTGGGATTCTGACTGATTCACTAGTCAAAACCGCTGCTCCGGCTGCACTGGCTGCTGTCTCCGTTTCTTCCAGTTGGAAGAGGGCATCGAGCAGAGTTTCGGCATTTGGAAAATCGTCTCCTAGTCATTCAGTAGAATTAATTAATCCATTTGTAGACTCAAAGAAAAGAGGACAAAGAAGGAGAATACAGGAACAGACCCACTAGACTGACTAAAGAGGACAAGAGGGCAAAGAATCAGATTACACAGCAAGACCATAATGCGAATGAATGGCTGGGCATAATATAGTGGTTACAACACAGGGCAGACCCCACTGAACCACTCTAAACCACGCTACTGTTATTACATTTATTAATATTAATATTAGTAGTAGTAGTAGTAGTAGTAGTAGTAGTAGTAGTAGTAGTAGTAGTAGTAGTAGTAGTATCTAGTCACTGTAAGATTTCTTCCCTTCATTTTAACCCCTTAACCGTGTATTTAACTGTAACTCAATGTAAAATGGACGGATATATCCAGGATCCCCAGTTAAGGGGTTAAACCCCACTAGATTTCATTCATATAGAAAGGACTTAACGCCTTGAAGCAGACTGCAAAGTAACGCGTTATGTTACAGAATCTGGCATGCAGTGAAAAGTGTCTTTCTCCTACCTGTTGTCGATAGCCTCGATTCGATAACGGCTTTGACCCTATCCCGAGAATATCCCATACTGAGGATAGTTCGGACAGTGTGGGTATCTAACTGCGCTTCTCTTGGTTCTGCGCCCTGACCGACAACATCCGAGTGCATCTACAGACACAAATTCCAGTTTCTATTCCGTCTGTCTTAAGATAAATTACTTTACGATATTCAAGAAAGATCTAAACTACATTTAATATTGGAAGATGTTCCGTAATAACGTAATGTAATAGAATATTTGTAAGGCGCTTCTTCTGAAGAATCACTAAGAGGCACTCCCACTGCGATTACCGCATTATTGATAAAGAGACGTGTTTTTAAGGGCTTAGTAATATTACTGAACAAGGAAGACTACCACATAGCTTGATTATATGCAAATAGCGATGCTTTACCGTCGGAATCGAGTTTTCCGGAACCAAGGATCTGCTCGCCGGTTGGTGGGTCCTGATGTATTGACAGTTTTTGTACCACCTGTTGTGTTCCGCCCACGGATCGTCGTCTGGTTCCCAGTCCCTGAGATTTCCACCGCATTGGAAGCAACGTACCTTGTCGTTGGGCCCTGAGAGACGACACAAGATCAAAGATCAAACTGTTACAAGATAATGTGACTTCAAATTAGTATAAAGGCATGTAATGCTACTACTAGCGCTAAATATCGCATACGCTGAAATCTCCATAGCAAGGTAACTATTTTTGGTGAATTTACCAGTGGCGTAGCCAGGTTCCGGAATAGGGGGGGGGAGAACGTCAACATTCTGGGCAAAAACGTCTCCGACGAGAAAAAAGGAATTCTTCGCACATTCAAGTATTCTCTTGATCATGCAACACCTCCCCAATTTCTCAACGGCTTTGTGCAAACCCCACGACCGGTCCCAGACAGAATAGACCCTCCTTCCGTGGCTACGCCAATGGTAGTTTTACAGATGGTCTTACCGACATAGAACCATCCAGCGTCAGCCAGGCCTTCCGCTGTTTGTCCAACTGCAATTATCCCTCCACGAAACGATTCAACTCGAACTGAATAATCGAAATATTCAGGATACTTTGGAGCATCACGTGCCACAGACTGCTCAGAAATAAATAGACAACGGTCTTAAAGTGACTGGACCGCTCCACGTATCTTTCAATAGTCTCTAATCTCTATAGAGATAGCATCTGTGTGCATCTATACAGACACTATTTAACGCTTTTGCCAACCACTGAATGATCTCATCCGTTTAGCTTAATATAAATTATTACTTCTGCTCAAGAACCCGCAATTCGCAACCAGTATTGTAAGACAGAGCCCCTGATTCAAAGGCATGATTATAACACACTTCATTGAAATATTACGTAAGCTTGCTAGCAGTGCTAGTGCATTTAATTGCACAGTTTTCACTAGATATGCGCCGATAAGCGACATCGACCGATTGTTTCGGGGCCGATAATCGGCCACAGGCATAATCGGCTTGCCTCTAGTTTCCACGTCCAAAGAACGCCAGCTTTATGTTTCTTTACCTGTTCCGAGGCTCTTCTCTCAGTTATTGTAGATCCTAAGATAGGATTCGATCCATTTGCGTGCGAAGGAATGATCTGCAGTGGTTGCTCTACAAGTAAATGGCCGCCTCGATCCACAGTATTATTTTCGCTTGTAAGATGATCGCTGTGAACTTGAAAAGATGGACAGTTGGGAAATTGTTTCTTGTGTTTGGTGCGTGGGGTATCAGTCGGTTCCCAGTTACTGAGGCAACCTCGACAGTGCACGCATTGAACTCTATCGTCCGTGCCAGTGTAGAAGAAGCCTTCTCTCGCCAAATCCACCGGACTGGCGTTTGCACTGGAAGGCCAATCGTAGAAGGTACTCAGGCGTTGCTTCTCGTCTCCAAGCACGCGGAAATCTGGATGAATTCTGTCGACGGTAGAAGCATTCCTGTTCAGAAACAATCGACTTTTTCTGCGCCCGAGAAAGCGCCTGATCATAAATCGAGTAAACTCCGCTAAGATTTTCGTCTGAATTAGTTGTATCGTCGATAAAAATTATTCCGGCGTCATCGGACTCAGTTCGACTTTCAGCTTTGGTATTATTAGAAATTGATACACAACAATCCAATGAAACGTTATCTTTGCAGTTTCTGTCCAGAAGCGGACAGTGTGGCGCCACCTGTCGATGTCTTGTCACGTGATCGTTTCCCTCAGTCCATCCTTTTAGGCGGATCTTGCACTGGAAGCATTCCACTTCGTCCTCGTTTCCGACATAGACGAATCCGGCTCTTGCCAGTGACAGTGGACTCATTTTGGCATCATTGGGCCACAAGGCATACGTGGCCAATCTAACCAGTTCCTTAGACAGGTCCATGTCAACCTAAATATCCACGACTGTATGCCAAAAAAAGTATCAAACTAGACATGTCACAATACAACAATGAATTTTAAGTATGCTAAGCAATCGTTATTATAGGCCTATACTACGAAATGAACTTACTACGGATGAAGGATTTAAGCCTTCTCTTATACTATTTAACCCCTTAACCGTGTATTTAACTGTAACTCAATGTAAAATGGACGGATATAAGGGGTTAAATATTTGATAAGTGCAATTTGGTATCGCAAAGATAAAAAGTTGATCTTTATGTGTTAGATTTGATCGTTTGTCATCAGCAGGTTTTGTGATTTAATAAGACGTATGCAATTTTCACCATGCACCCTGCAGTCTATTCTTCGAAAAGGATATAGGGACCTACTGCCATGGCAACACAAGGTACTTCGTCTTTTAAAAAATTCCTCAACCAAGGGGCAAAACTGCATGGATCCAGTGCTTATATTCGTATTGTATTCGTTATCACCTCTAAACAATATACTGTACTGTATACAAAAGCAAGGAGAGTAATCGTACATGTACGAACAAAAGTATAAAATTAAAATTCAACAGTTATATATAGGAGCTAGGCCTATACAGTATTGCTAAAAGCGACGCGAAAATTTTTCTCGATTTCAGTGACGCAGAGCGAATGCTTAGAATTCGGAATAAATTGAAACATGCGAAAGTCGCCTAATGTCGAAATGTAGATTCGTTGAAGACAGCGAATGTCTTAGAATTGGTGCAATAATGAAACTGATTCCAGATCCAAAAGTATCCGCCTATAAAACCATCCATCCATCCATATAACCATCCATCCATCCATATAAGCCGTAGGCCTAGCCTATAACCATCAGTAGAAAATGCGGAATTTAAGAAAAAATATTTTGCTCGGATATAATAGGCGATTGAATGGCACAAGCGGTGATGCAATTGGAGTGGATATTTTGATCCTTAATTATGGTTGCATGAATTTGTTGATTTCTGCAATGAAGGGCTTCTCATATTTTCTCGATTTTGAGGGCAAAGGGTAAATCATGGGGGTAAATGTTCTAATATGTCCAATATACATGGAAATGCGCAAAAGCAGAACAGGAACAGGAGCAGTTTGCACAATACAGTGTATCGAATTTCATGAGAGTTCTTAACGCGGTGATACAAAGGTCTTTGTTCCTATCTATCGTTTTCCTCCAGACTTCGAACCTGACCTGTAGCAGGGACAACCCCCGTCGACAATCACTACTACCCTACCACCCCACCCTCGAAATATTTCTCATCGGTTTTGAGCACATAAAAGAGTTCTGAATATTAGACGTAGCCTAACTGAGAGGTGCCTGAGACAAATTCCACGAGTCCACGACTGGTCCCAAATCAAAATATTGGTCTGGCCCCTTTGGCCTCGCTAATTGGCAGTCTGGTTGAGTCAGACTTAGAGCACTGAGCAGACATGCGTCTGTCGCTAATGACGATCTGTCACAGACAGCAGAAAAGCGAAGTTTTTAGACACAGAAGACTGTCAACTAACAACATGTAACAATCGTAATAACGTATAATAAAGACAATTAGCAAATGCCAATGGCAATAGCAATAGTTTTCCGTGGAATTAACGCATAGTCTATCATTCTATGTAATCGCGATATTTTGATATGTAGCGCAATTCGATACCACAACTGCTTACTGCGCTTAGCGCTATATTCAAATCATGGCTAAGTTAAATAGGATAACGCAGATACGCCCGTTTCGCCTGTACGCAGCCAATGTAAAAACCTGGAGAGATAGGTCCGTAATGACCAAGAACCAACGCGGAAAGTGGATAGAAGGTACATGGAATGCATTGGCAATGCATCGGTTTCTTGTATGCGGGCGTATCCTGGACCTCATGCATTCAATTCTTCGCCCACTCGGAGTGGACTCGTACGAGTCCTACGCTTATGTCCAGCGCTGTATCCCCCAAAGCGCTACATCAATTTTAAATATACATACTAGGAAACATAGGGGCTGTCCATTAATTTCGTCAACAAAAATGCCCAAAATTGTTGACATAATAACTAATGGACAGCCGCCATAGGCATAAACTTCTATTAGGCTGCTGGACTAGAATCCCCGCCTTTTGAGAGGCTAGGCTAGTGAAGGAGAAATGAATAGTGGTCGAGCCCCCCACTTTTTCATTCAATCATACGCCTATGCTAGGAAATGTCTAATTATTAGTTTTAACAAAATAACATGAGACATTGATTTCACAAAGTACATCTATGCAAACTGATTTAGCTATGATTTAGAATCTAGCTAACGATGAACGCCAAAAGTCAGGCTAATAAAGAAAACAAACCATCGAACCAAAACGTTGAAAACGAGAAGATATGAAACACCGATATCTAATTTACTAGACTATTTCGTAACCTGCATCAAAAGTTACCGCTAATAAAACTGCACAGAAGGAATACAGCCTATAATCGGCTGATAATAATGGATCATGGATGGCTGCATGACTAAAGATCACTTCTCAGAAAAATAGGATGGATGGCTTAACGCTGGCCTGCGCTGCAAGCGGAGTACTGAACAATGATTGTATTGTGGCTAAGGTTCCGGTAAGGTAACATGACGGAACCTACGATATTGACTATGTATTAGGTTCCTCAGTTGTTTGAAAGGAAAGGGCAATTCTAATGCAACTGAAGAAGCTCTTCAATACTGTTGAGTTCATAGACTGCAAATTTTAGAAATGTAAGAAAATCCTTTACCGCTATTTTAGGCTTCGACGGGTCCGCGATGGCCTAAGGAGTGTACCAGTATATGTACCTTTACCTTATTTTAGACTGGATTTTCCATTGCACAGCAGTCATTCTCAATGTCTCATAATAGCACATACCCATTGGGCCTACGTGCATGGCGTCAGGTCATTAATATGAAATTTCTTTTCGACAAAATTGCAAAAATCAAAGTGACAAACATCAGTCTACAACGGTTGTGCCAGTTTCTCAGTATCTTCGCCCTATACCAAAATGTTGTGTCCTGTAATATGCCTTGTTCTTGGCTCTACGTTTTTAGTATGGCTACTTGTCCCTTAGATGAGCTATATTACCGCTAATGGGCTGGCAGAAGGCAACTAAGATGATGATGATCATGATGATGGCTTGTTCATTTCTTTCGAACACTCAAGTGCACCAGTCCTCATTAAATTTTCGGCGCTTGTGTACAAAAAAACACCGCATTTCATATTGAAGATTTGCATCAACTCACTGTTGGAATTAAAGGTGAGGTGACTGGTTTCATTGTTTAAGGTAACTTTAGGCCTAATTGTTGCACAAAACATTGTCCTAGAATACAGTCAGAAATATAACTAATCTAAGCAATTGACACCTTATGTGTGTTTTGTATTGCCTGGTAAGATCGCATAGCGAAATAGTTAAAGCAAACTCGTCACAGTAAGCAAGTAAACAAAATCTCTTAAATTTCTATAGCACTTTCAATAGCAGCACCGCAGTAGCTCCTTATTCCTGTGCTTCCCTGCCTTTACTATCTCAGTGTAACGAACTTAGTAATTCAGTGAAAAAATACCTTTCGAAGAGAGTAATAATGACTCAGCAGAAAAATATTATTCGTTCGATTTGTAAAAAGACGATGATTCAGAATTCAGATCACTGTACAAACGTCTCAAAACCTAGAGTCTGAATCATCTGAAAGCGATGAGTCCCTACCTCCCCTCCAAGGCTCCGAGTTCAGTTATTATATTGTCACTTTATTATTCTGTGGCAACAGACTTGGACTGGGCAACAGCACCATGGTTTTGGTGGGTATATGATGTTAGTCATGTCACCCATGTACCCACAGGCCATGATTGGAATTTCCAGACAGGCTTGATACGCGTTCTTTCATTTACATGTAGAGCGGTTATACTGTCTATGCTTAGTTTAGTTCCGCTTGCAACTTTGCATTAATACTATTGTAATTTTACGTTGTTTAGGAGGCTAAGTAGTAAGTAAGACTGCGTGAAAACTACTGTTGTAAAACTCCATGTGTTGCTTCTTGTTTGTGATTTTGTGATTTGTCCTTGGTCGACCTTTCTGAGCTTTCCCTTCCATCTGTCCTTCTTTGCTACAGTAAGTTGTAAAAATATTATAACATTAACTTTTCTTTGGACAGTGAATTCATTATTCCCTCGATATGGTAGATAATCGTGAATGACTACAGTGTGCTTCTTTAATGAGTAATACAAATGGCTTGTGCTATTGTGCTTGTGATACCCTTGAGTATTAGAAATGGTGCTATAGAAGTGCATAATTATTATTAATTATTATTTATCTAGAGTAGGTTGCCATTGCGTTCTCTGGACCCGCGTTTTACCTTCGCAGATCACCGTTGATACCAATATATCGATGCCTATGCGATTGGCCACCGACACCACGATTCGATCTTATATTCGGATTAGGGCAGCTTTGAGGTTGGTCGCGTGGTTATCAGTCGATTGTAATTTTGTTAGAAGTGGTTTTAGGTAAAACCGTGGGACGCCACCTGAACCCCTTCCAGTCGGTTTATATTAGAAATACTTATACCGTTGGAAAGGTCTCTACGAGTAGTATCCAACGACATAAAAATATCTTTTAAAAATTTTATTTAAAAATTTTTATTTAGACTATAAAAATATCGCTGTTACAACGGCCCGCGTGTTTATTCTCCGTAAACCGGCAGAAGGCGTATTAATATTTATGAATCGCGTGACTGGGTCTGTCTTATTGCGCTAAGTATCGTGCATAAGTACATGAATATTCATTGAAGTAGTCAGGTCACGTGTGAGTAAATTAACCCATCGGCTCTGATTAACCACAGGCGGTCACGCAATTCATAAATATTCATAAGACTTTCTGCCTGTTTACGGAAAATAAACACGCGGGCCGTTGTAACAACGATATTTTTATAGTCTAAATAAATTTTTAAAATAAAAATTTTTAAATATATTTTTATGTCGTTGGATACTACTCGTCGAGACCTTTCCAACGGTATAAGTATTTCTAATATAAACCGACTGGAAGGGGTTCAGGTGGCGTCCCACGGTTTTACCGTGGTTTTAATGGCCATAAAAAGCTTCTGGTTTTTCAGTCTGTTTTTAGACGTAGAGGTTTTTCTCTATGTAATGTACATGCTTCAGTCGTCGATACGAAACTGATAGCGCTAGACACGTTGTATTCGTAGTGGAGCCATTTAATTTAGCGTCCGTCTGCGTAAGAATAAGTCAGATTCTCTCTCAAACTCTGAGTTTCTGGTGAGTTTGTCTTCGCTGAAAAGACCTAAATGTAAACTTAGCAGGACCTCATATTGTTCGTATCGTTCATATTGTTCATATCGTTCTCTACTTCGGTCGGGACACAGTAATTATAATCACCTGGTCGTCCCTCCTCCTCTCAAGACAGCGGGGTTTCGGTGACAGATCCTTCCGGTGCGGAAACCCTGTTTCCTGGAATTTGCCCCCGAAGACATTTGACAACTGAGACACTCCCTGATCGGTTCCGGAAACAGTTGAAGACGCATTTGTTTAACATCTCGTTTTTGTAAAGCGATCTTGACTTTGCCTCGATTGCCATGTTTACTGCGCTAAAAATGCCATATAATAATAATAATAATAATAATAATAATAATAATAATAATAATAATAATAATAATAATAATAATAATGGATATTTCAATATGAATTAATACTTGAAATGAAATAATGAAACTGATTCCAGATCCAAAAGTATCCGCCTATAAAACCATCCATCCATCCATATAACCATCCATCCATCCATATAAGCCGTAGGCCTAGCCTATAACCATCAGTAGAAAATGCGGAATTTAAGAAAAAATATTTTGCTCGGATATAATAGGCGATTGAATGGCACAAGCGGTGATGCAATTGGAGTGGATATTTTGATCCATATGGTTGCATGAATTTGTCGATTATTGCAATGAATGACTTCTTACATTTTCTCGATTTTGAAGGCAAAATGTTGCGTTGTTGTGTTGCGTCTAGTTAGGCCTACACATGAATGTTTTAAATAGGCCGAAGGCAACATTTAGGCCTTTTTTATTGCGATTTGCTTGCCGTCCTGAATTGCTGTGGTAAACACAGGCATAATAATACTGTTAAAATCAGTTTAAATGTATTAGAAAGTACCCGATTATCCTGATTCATACCGCATTAGGCCTATATAGACAGGAAGTAAACATCTATAGGCCCAAGAGCCGTTTTAAGACATAGGCAAGACAGGCGCGTGCCTAGGGCCCCGCGATATACGAGGGGCCTCGGCGGGGGTGAACAAATAGTAAAAAGTGTTATCATCGCTTTATCTTGTTTGATTTTTAAAATTAATTTTCTCCTCCATAAGCAGAATAAGCAAAAAAGTCATCACTACTTTTTAAAATGCCAAGGACCCCAAACTTCTTCAAACGGCAATGTATAGGCCCATAAGTCAACTGAAAATGTTCAATATTGTATATCACTAAATGTTTTCAAATTTTAAAACTAATATTTAAAGTCGTCAAGGCACCAGTGGCGGCTCCACCGGGGGGCCAGGAGGGGGGCCCGTTCCCCCTTTTGAGAGCCTGGCCCCCCAGTGGCCACCAGTTGGGACCCTATACTTAATGCTACATACATTAAACAACAAATGGTTGGCCCCCATGATTAGAAGTTGCCACCCCAACGCCCCCACTTACCAAATCCTAGAGCCGCCACTGCAAGGCACTAGACAATTTTCGTAAAATGCCACTTGTACAACACATCTATCGACAGTGCTTGGGAATTATCAATTATAGTGTCCATAGGCCTACATGGAACACTTAGATAAAGGAGACAATTCGAAGACAACGATAACGAATTCACTTTCGTCTAAGCACCGAAAAATTGCTCAAGAAAAACCATGGTTGTTCAAGTCCTTAAACCGATTACAATTTGGTTTTATTCCACTGTCCGTCCATCAGTTAGGCCTAATTGTTGTATCTTGGTTTTATAGATAGGGATGAACATTTCTAGTAGGCCTACTTTCGGTTTGGAACGTTATCATAAAATTATCGACGTAAAGATAAGATATTTGTCAATTGTCACTCCGCATTGCAAGAACTGAGTAACTAAAGAAATATTCAGCTGATCGTGCTAAATATTTCACCTTTCAAATTATCGATCACCATGAAAGGTCATACGCATACCGTCTTAAAAGGTCGCCTTATGCTCGCAAAATCTAGACTTTAAGGCATATGCAAGGTAAACGCGTGCCTAGGTTCTTTGCATAGGTTTGCATTGCATAGGTTCTACATTTCATTTTTATATTTAGGAGGCATCAAAACCTTTAATATGACTGAAAACTATTAAATTTGGACTATTTTGCTACTATTTGTTGAATTCGGAATCGATAAAATGGGACAAGGCATGCAAAATGCAGGGGCAAGTAATTGGCCTAAATTTCGTTGCTATACTGTATATTAGGCCTATAGTGGTTAGGCCTAAGCCATTGGCCATCACTCCACAAACTTCCCGAAAACAACTCAAAACTATTCTCTTCAAGAAATCCTATAACGAAATTCTTACTGTAGACCTGCATTCTGTCCGCCACAAATCTTGTTATCGTCCTCCATAAAAATACTTTGCTGCGACTGCCTACCTGGATCTACAACCATGACCACCACGGACTACGGATTACGGAGGACTGTGGATTTCACCCAGACTGAGCGCTCGCGAATAAGCTGGTGCATTGCGCCCAGTTTTCGGGCAGCGCTATAGAAATTTCGTTTTTGCTTACTTACTTACTTCAGCAAGTTCAGCTATACGAAGCTTGTAATGCATAAAATTGTAATAATTATGGTTTTGGAAAATGCAGAATCATCGTCTCACTATATGTATCTAAAATTTCCTAATTGCAGCTCGGCGAATTCTTAGGAGAAGAGTGTCATACTATGTATATTAACATTTCGCAACCAACCTGCTCACGCATACATGCACACATACATGCATGAGCACATGCACATAATGTATGCATACAGTATATCGCAGAATTAAAATATCATTTCGTTAAATTGGTGCGGACTGAGTTTCCTGTAGGTCTATTCCATCTCGAATTGACTGCCGGTTTAGCCAGAGGCATTTGTCTATCTTAATCCGGCTGCTCTAATATACACCTACATATGCAAATAGAGGCTCCCCTTCTTCTGCCAGATCTTATTATGTTGAAGCCAAGTCTCGTTACCTACAACATAAAACTAATCAGAGAGAACGAATATGGAATAATTTATGGCGATTTACTGATCAGTTTATTATCATCAAAGTCAGAACCAAAGATCATTAATATTACAATTCAATATCTGGAAAATAGTTGTAAAGACAAATGCAAAAATGTTTCATATTTCTATAACCTATTAGATAATAGTTTGATTTATTAAAATTGACGTTAAACGATTAGGATACTAAAAGGGAGAAGCAGGAGAAGAGAACAATCCAAAGCCTGCTTTCCCCATGAATCAATATACCAAACCCAGATTCAAATATCGTCTCAGATCCTGTTTCCTTCGTGGACTGAATTTAAGTTGAGGAGGCAACATGAATGTTGGTCACCCTCTTTGTCCTGCTCCGATCATCATTCCTTGTTGGATTGTCATTCCTGGTTGCTTTGGCGTAGTCACGGGGGGCAAGGGGAGCCGGACCCCCCTATTCGGATCGTGACCTGTCGTGAGATAGTCAAAAAACCGGCAAGTAGTTGGGGGTGGGGTGGTTAAGGGGGTAGCATTAAATCGAGGAGGAAGCACCAGACTGTTTGCTCGTCAAGACTTTTGGAAAGAAACATTTCGAAGTGCCCCCCTATTCTGGAATCCCGACTACGCCACTGCTCGGTTGGATTGTCATTCCTTGCTGGATTGTCATTCCTTGCTGGATTGTTGGAAGACAGCTTTACTCTTCACATAAATTTGAGTGTTTCCAGCAGCTCTTTGCAATACACTGATAGTCTGATACGAATAGAAGGGAATCCAAAGCCCGAATCAGTCTTGGCAATTAGAGGCATTGAAGACAATGATTATTACATCTACGTCGAAAGATTCTTAAGTATCATAAACTCCTAATACTGTTGCGTTATCGTCTTCTAACTTTATAACTACAGTATATACTCCGTTGATCGCATAAGATAATAGATTTCGAAGTAAAGTTCGAGGTATGACAGCTCAGAAAAGTCTTTCAAAGCCAAGCAGAATAAAATCCACGTTTCGTTTGTCTATTGCAGGCTGAACGTAGACGAGTTGACCCACTGAAACCGGAATATCAAATCGTGCACACTGTAAGTCCTAAAGATCTTCTCTTTGCCACTTATATAGTGTTTCGTGAAACTGCGGAATTTCCATCTACGTCTGAAAAGACTATTTTACTATTGATCGTATCATGGTTTACCAAGCACAATTTCCATAACCACTCACAAGGATAGAGGACGAAACTACAGGAAAAACCGTGGTTTTTACACGCAATGCACTGTATGTCCGATAGCTGTCCCCCGTATGCTATCCGATCCTGCGCAAAAACCATGTTTTAAGAGTACTTGCTACAGCATAATATTATTATCAAACTTTTACACAGTACGCTTATCGGTTATCTACTGGTTCTACCATCCTGTTCACATCACACGCAACAGCATCTCAGCGCACTAAAAACCAACATTGTTTGACCCTATTGAATAAGATAGAAGGTCTTTATATTGCCTTTATAAATATTATAAAACTCAACTCGACAACCAATAAATGGGCGATAATGACTTTCCAGCAGATTTTTTCGCAACATCGCATTAAAGTGGACTGCCCAAAGTGTGATTTCACTAAGCCCAAAGATCACATTCTCTTCAAGAGCATTGTGGTTTTGATGGGTTTTGTTGATCACTGTGCGGACGGCAAAAGTATAGTGTATGGTTATTGCTTCTAGCGTTGAGTAATAACCATACGAAATTTCAAAAAGCCTTTCGAAACGGCTGGAAATACCGACTGAAACAGGTGGTAATTCTTTAGCTAGCTGTGGCCATTGGCTGGTTGCTCTTTACTTCAGATTTCAACTTGGGAGCTGGCACTGTTGTCGTGGCTTCTGTTTTTGCTATTGATTCGGGGTATTCATAATTTAATATTTATCAAACAGCATGAAGATGGTTCTATTAGCTCTATTCACAGTTATATTTTTAATAATTATGACTAGGTATATCCAGCTACAACTATTATTATATATTATATAGCCTATTTTTCTGTTATTAGATCAAAACGGCATAGGCCTACGGCTGAGATCTCATTCAGGTTCTCAATTTTAACAATTAAGACGATCATTAACCCATTTTTTGCTCCAGACCAAATTTTTGTGAACACAAATTTTAAAGGTTTGAATTTCCTAAATAGCCATAGACTGAAGTACTAAATACATTAATACAACTATGCTGCGATTGAAATTCAGCTTGAACGCGTTAATCGACTGAGTCTAATATAGGCCTACTGCATAGGCCTACGTGTTTCCACAAAGCAACTAGCATTTAACTTGAAATATTCCTAGTGAAATTAAACAAAGAATTGTATAGGCCTACAGAACCAGTAAATTTCAATGGCAAAACGCTAAATTGGATATTTATAATGGAAATATTTGAAAAATGTTGCAGTTTTTTGGCTGTAGTGGGGTGAGTTTTGAAGCAATAGATTTTATTCGGAGGTTGACTAGGGTGAAAATAGATGAGAAGCTGCTGTATGACCTGGAATTTGTGGCTGAAACTGGGTTAGATCATGGGATGGGGTGGGATTTGGCGAGAAAGAATTTAATTCGCTTGTTTTTCTCGCAATCGGTGGTCCAAAGGATTCTTTGCGCTGTTTACAGGACATGCCATTCACAGTCTATCAGTTGCGTCACCTGACCATGAACACCTACAGCTGCAGCGTAAATAGACGCAGCCTTGGTTTTTTCTGCATTCTGGGCTGAAAATACAAGTCAGTAGGTCTGCCCAGGCCATGTGTGAATTAGGCCTGTCTGGCTTAGGACGCCGGTCATGTGATTTCAACGGCTATAATACAGTAGGCTACTCGATATGTCTGTGCCAATGGCTTCTTAGTCTATATCTTGAACAAGTGCAGAATGATAAGATGCAGCGGCAGATAGTTTCTGTATGCTTTTTAAATACCGTGTCGAAGTGTAATCAATTTGCTTCAGTTGCTAATTACTTTCTCAATTGCTAAGTCGTTATTACCGATTTCTTAATTAAACCTTCGTGGGGCGTTTGATATGTCGATTATGAAATAGAGACTTGCGTATCAAGGTAGGGTAAATTTTCTTATACTGCCGACTTCACAACATGCCAGACCGCTAATAGGCCTATAATGTAACAGAATATTTGTATAGCGCCTCTTATGAAGAATCGTTCAGAAGCGCTCCAGCTGCGATTACCGCATTATTGTTAAAGAGATTATATTTAAGTCGTTTCAAAAATGATGGCCATAGACTCAACAGTTGGTAAATTCATTGGCGTAGCTACTGGGGGAGGAGTACGGGGGCCCGGCCCCCTATTCGGACTGGGACCGTTGGGCAGTTTGGGGGCAGGTTGCATAAGAATGAACGAAGGAGGTTCAAGGCGCTAGACACTAGACCTTTTCCTGCTCGTCGAGAGTTCAGCTGGAAACGGCGATGCGCTCCCCTATTCCGGAATCCTGGTTGGGCCACTGGCTAAATTATGGATCCTGTGGTGAAGAGCATTCCAGAGGGTAGGGCCGACGACAAACGAGGACGAGACAGGCGCGATGGTTCTCTGCCTTCGCCACAAAAATTAGGGATGAACAACTTTTTCAAGGTCGCAACACGGATAAACCACGTCGTCTATGGTGCTGTCACTGAGCAAAGCTACTAGTCTATTTAACATTGGGGTAACCACCAGGGGCGTAGCCAGGAATTTGATTTGCGGGTTATAATGTCATTTGGGGATAAATCTTTGAAAACTGTGAACAATTTAAAAAACACGTCAAAAATTTTAAGGTAGGCTGATTTTTTTGGGTGGGTGGGTATATATACCGAGATATACCCCCGTCGCTACGCCCTGGTAGCCAGGGGGTCCGGCCCCCAATTCGGGTTAGAACAGGTCACTGCTATCTAATCATTTATTCGCGACAAATATTTAAACATACTTTTTAAATCTTTAATAAGCTTAAATACTGAGGGAAATCCCCCGTAGACTGACCTGAATTCAACATGGGTGAGGTTCAAAGCTATTTATTGGCCAATCGTAAACGCTGACACAAACTTAGCACAACTTGCTTATA
The DNA here is from genome assembly GCA_018105865.1 of Metaphire vulgaris. NCBI lineage: Eukaryota > Metazoa > Annelida > Clitellata > Crassiclitellata > Megascolecidae > Metaphire > Metaphire vulgaris. Next base: position 12,830,592 of record CM030861.1, read on the forward strand.
GAACATGAACGCACATTCTGATAAAATGGTTTTACGAAACAATATTCTAGCGTTAGCACACAATCTTGTTTTAATTTAGTTTATTTTAGAATATTCTATTATTTGTTGTATCAGTCTTAACTAACAGAACAGTCTTGCGAATGAGACCTTCCATGTCAATGTGCTTTTTCATTTCTACAATGGCTAAGGTAGTCCCATTTCTTGGATTTGAAATGGCGGACAAAGAATGGCGGGAAAATGTCGATTACTGCGCATTAAGAACTATTACATTATATCAAAACCTTATCGAGAGCCCAGCATTACGAAGACGAAGGCTAAATAAAAAATAGTATAACATGTATCTGTATATTTCCAACAAAGACTGTTGCTGGTGCTCATTAAAAGATTATAATTATTTAGATATGTGTTTTCTGGTTATATCAACTATGACAGCAAACAACAACAGCAGGGAGGGCATTGTCAGCAGGCAGCCAATCCAGGGAGATCGTCCCTCAAACCTCAAAATTCCCCCCATGAAAAATTTCGGCACTGACACAACATTGTGCGTTAAACTGTCTTTTCCTCTCCAGCCAAGTCCCCTCCTGCCAAGTCAACCCCCCCCAGGCCTGGAGAATGGAAAAATCACTGACGACTTGTGTTTAGAGTGGCTCTGTAGGTCCTGCGTGTCAACGACTATGTTCCCATAAACATGTTTCAGGGCCGTTGTTGTAATCAGGGGCCGTCCATATAGTACGCACGCACCGAGGGGGCTTTGAGATTTAGGCGATTTTGCGTACGGGGAGGGGGTCACGTCTGAATTTGTACGTACGCACAAATTTAAAATTTATAAATAGAAGGCTGGTATATTCACACAAACATTTGATTTGAACAAAATTACTCTCTCGCTGTCAAACAAAGGGTCACAACTATTGTTACCACAGTTATTCAAATAATATTAAAAACCTTTAATAATTATAATAGTAAACAAATGCCTTTTGTCTATGGCTAAAAATTAATTTTCGCCGTGCGGGGGTTGCTAATTTGTACGTACGCATAGGGGGCAGTGGCGGCTCTAGGATTTGGCAAGTGGGGGGCCGTTGGGGTGGCAACTTCTAATCATGGGGGGTCAACCATTTGTTGTTTAATGTATGTAGCATTAAGTATAGGGTCCTAACTGGGGGGCCACTGGGGGGCCAGGCACTCAGTAGGGGGGCACGTGCACCCCTGGCCCCCCGGTGGAGCCACCACTGTAGGGGGTAACCAACATGTACGGTGTGCAATAGGGGAGGGGGTCAATATATGACTTTTTGCGTACGTGCTATATGGATGGCCTCTTAGCAAATTTTCAGATTTAGTGCTAGAGGCCTGTAGCTATATAGACTGAGAATATGACCGATTTCTAAATTATATAGGGCCTATTAGCGTCCCATTAATGTATCAATTTTCTACGGAAAATCTTGTCTTTCGTTCTGCTAATAATTAAGCGAACGAAATTTAGCAACAGAGTTGCAATTTGTATTTTCCCTTTTCCTCTCTGCGTGTGCGTGTGTGTGGATCCTGAGCCGCGCTCCTCCTTTCTCAACCAAGTTTTGCCACCCTTTCAACCGCGGACTCCGGCAACTCTTATATGCCACGCAACTCGTGTCTGTCCTGGAAACTACGGCGAGCAAATTCAATTTATTGTGAGATACGTGGGTATCTGAGTCATCGTATACCCATTATAACCGTGTCATTGTTGAAGCCAATTACAACCACACGTATGAAATTTTATATGGCCAATGACCGTGTGTTGTAGGTTTATTCATAGAAGCGATGGGCGTCTGTACTTTACACCGAACACGCCTATACATTAATGCCCACCAATATGTGGATGGTGGGTATAGCCTATAATAATAATAATAATAATAATAATAATAATAATAATAATAATAATAATAATAATAATAATAATAATAATAATAATAATAATAATAATAATAATAATAATAATAATAATAATAATAAAATAATAATAATAATAATAATAATAATAATAATAATAAGATTTTAAGTTGTTTAGGAGGCTAAGTAAGCCTGTGTGATGGGTATATACTGTATGGGTATAAGAAGTAGACTGGCCCAATCCATAGAATTTAAGCAATCTATGAGAACGAGTCCCAGTTGAAGTAAAATATTTTATCTGTTTGAACGTATTCTGAAGCAAAACAACCCTTTTAGGCACGTTGGCTATTTTAGAAGCCTTCTTATTCCATGTAAAACCAAGACAGCAGGAAATGGCAAACAAAATCGTCTCTGTGCAAAAGTTTCCCGCACTATACGATTAGTAACAGGTGCTACAGCAATAGGCCTACATGCATGGCCAATATACTTATTGTTTCAAGGTCCCAAAAAGAAATGAACCTGCTTGTACCTGCTTGTCTTCTATGGAGCCTTCTTCGAAAACTGCTCTAAAACTTAATTTCTAGGTTCAAAGTTTGAAAGTACTTATCTAATTTCTTACATACCTACTAAAATATCTGATCGCCGCCATTCCCCGCTCGGTTACATCCCTCCACAGCACAGATTGACCGAGTGTCATCAAATTTCGATCTACATTTCAAATTTAAAGTGATACTGCCCATTAGCGTCGCTACGGAGGGGAAATGGGGGCAACTGCCCCCCTCAACCTGCCCCAGACCACCTACCAGATTCGCGCAAATCCGGTGAGAAAATTTTCTATGGAGGAGGGAGTGAGTGGTGGGTATGAAATCTGACACGCCAGCCCTTTTGCCCCCCAACCAAAAATTCCTGGCGACGCCAATGATACTGCCACTTTGACTTTAATTGCGACATTGTAATATATTTCAGTGATGCGGCCTATTCTTGGCTACGTCACTCTTATGAAAAAAGGTCAACGAATGTTAAAATGAGTGCGTTGAAGGGGACCAGAGTTGAAATCTTCTAGTGCAATATTCGCCCAAAATGAGGGACTGATCAACTAAGGCAGTCTAAAGGACAGTGGCGTCGCTAGGGTTGGTGTCACCCAGTGCGGTGGTAAAATCGTGGTGTCACCCATTTAGACTTGGGACTTCTTCTAAATCTTCCTTATTTTTCCTTCTCAAATGCCGTGACAACTGACAAGCAAAAAAGGTCGCCCTTGTTGGGTCCCCCCCTAGGTGGTGTCACCCGGTGCGGTCCGCACCCCCTCCGCACCCCCCTCGCGACGCCACTGCTAAGGGATACAACCAGACACAGAAAGGTAGATTGTTTCTGAATAGGAATGCTTCTACCGTCGACAGAACTCATCCTGATTTCCGCGTGCTTCGAGACGAGAAGCAGCGCCTGAGTACCGTCTACGATTGGCCTTCCAGTGCAAACGCCAATCCACTTTTAACAGTAGACATTGGACTTCGATGTTTAAATCAGATCCCATTCTGAAGCTGAACAATTTAACCAGCGAATCTTCATTCTGATCTTCAGCATTTTATTATTACTTGTTTTAAAAACATGGATCTGTCTAAGGAACTGGTTAGATTGGCCACGTATGTCTTATGGCCCAATGATGCCAAAATTAGTCCATTGTCACTGGCAAGAGCCGGATTCTTCTATGTCGGAAACGAGGACGAAGTGGAATGCTTCCAGTGCAAGATCCGCCTAAAAGGATGGACTGAGGAACACGATCCTGTGACAAGACATCGACAGGAGGCGCCACACTGTCCGCTTTGGAGCGGACATTCAGTTGTACCTCAACCGTTGGAGACCAACCGTTTGCATGCAAACGGGGCGAGCTCATTATTAGGAGCCGCAGCAGCTGATCAGGTAATTAAATCAAATGCTCAATGCCATTCTTTGGACGCGCAGGCCTAAGCCATGAATTTTTATTTGAAAAGTAAGCATGTATGCATGGCCTATAAGCAGTATATTCTGTGTATTTTAACGCCTATTCTGATATCTATTGGTCCTCCAGAATTCCAATGCCTGTTCTAAAAATTACTAAGATGTGAATGAATTTTTCTGGACTCTGTTCATCTGAAGCAGCAGAGAAAGTAATGTTGATAGCCTAAACAAGGGGTGTTCTAATAGATTTGCGTCAATTGTACGTATACTTGTAGGTGATAGGCCTATTTGCAAAGGAAACCTATGGGACTGCATGCAGACAGGGGGACATCCGAACACAGACGGGAGCTATCAGCCATGAAAGACTTCACAGAGTTATTGCCGTGATTGACAATAGATACTCAATTGAAGGTAAGACACTTTAATTAATACAGTCTTGTATAGAAATTATCATCTTTAGTCCTTTATTCGGTAACTGCATGCGATATTTGATTTGGTTATTTGACTTTTCTTGCTGATCAAGTTAAGAAAAACTTCACGATGGTTATCAAAGCTAGTTCTGCAGTTACGAATTCGTTCAATCAATCAATAATAACTCCTATAGAGAATAGAATCTGCGGATAGCTCCCTTGACCATTTTTTTACTCGTCGGAGATTTTTTACTCGAAAATATCGACGTCTCTTCCCCTATTCCCGGACCCTGGCTATACGCCGTCGTGCATTGTACAGCGATGATTTTGCATTTGAAATTATTGTTTTACTTATTGTAAAGTGGAAGACGCTTCCGACATCCAATGGCCTCCCGATCCACGCGTTCACTCCGAAGAGGCGGCGCCTGTAGCGTCAACTGGAGATGCAGCCTTGAGTTTGGGCGCCGCATCTGCCGACCAAGTAGACGACAATTCCATCCCTTCTGGAGATTCGACACCGTCAGAAAACTCCAGTAAGTGCAGCTATCGCGTATTTACGTTCTAAACTCGTATAGGGCATAGTTTCACAGAATATTGAATATTTCTGGACCATGCAATGGATGTTTCCGACTTTCTGAGCACTATTTTTTAAAGTATGTAGAAGAAGAAAGACAGTTATAGTAAAAGACCAGTAATTTTCTTCAGTGTCCGTGATTTAAAAAGTCCATCAGCATGTTAGTCTACATGCAAGTAAAGAGATTTTGTATTGTAAGTTATTGTAGGCTTTAGTGAGTTCCAGAATTATTTGCAATGCGTCAGCATTGAGGAGATGCGCTTCCAATATAAGCGCTAATTATTGAAAAGCACGTTCTTCGCGAATGCATAATTTCTATACAGTACATCCATCTACCTGCTTGTCTTTAGACTACAATTGTTTAGTCCTAGTAATACGGCTCTCTCGGAAAGCCATCAAAGATTAAACAGTAGCCTACAGATATTTAAATGCATCAGTGTACAGTTGGCAGCTGTAGGATTGTAAATTATATCGGTTGCATCAAAGTGGTGGTTTTTGACAGGAAAGAAGAAGAGGAAGAAGAAAAGAAGATGAGGTCGATTGCACTAAAGCTTGCTTCTGGAGAAATCTATGCCAAAACTAACTTCACATAATTATATGCATGCCTTCCTAATATGTATCTATACACCCAGCTTCTTATTGTATCCATAGTCGTTAGTACCCTTGCTGACATAATATGAAACCTTAAATAACCCGTTTTTTCTAGAAAGATAAGTAACCTTAGATGACCTTTGAAAACCTTAAAGTTTCTACGAAGACCAGGATTAGAGGTTTGTTCAACTGTTTGAATATGAATTGAAACATATGAACTGATCATAGTTGTTCGTAACGTTGTCTTGCAATGACTATTTGCTACAGTAACGCTGGATAAGCTAATATACTCAACTCCCTAGCTATTAAGCTACTTACTTCAGCAGAAATGTGACGTCATAATCATCATAGACTATCAAAATTACTGTAGTCAATAAGTAACAAAAAACTTTAATGTTAATGTTGAAAAGTAAAAGTAATTTAGAAATTCAATTTACGTTTGAAAAAGGTAAATATAACCTTAGATTATCCTATTTTTTTCTTCAAAATCGTAAGTAACCTTAGACAACGTTGCGAACAACTATATTGATTGTATCTATTATCCATATTCTATTATCTATTCCAGAGCTAAGCTTTTATATTCAATGTAGGCAACAATATTATTGAATCAATGTGATTTTCTTTCTCAATCAAGGATGTATAACGTAGCACAACATTGCACAGCGCCAATTTGACTGTTCAATCATGCATGTTTTATGGGGATCACTGACGTGTTTCAAATTTCCTATCAATGGCCAGCGATTTACCCGCATTCACTCATGACAAAAAGGTTTTGACAGTTCCTCGAATGGAAGTCCGGCAGACGACGCAGTCTTTAAGACGAGGCGAGCACCTGTCACAGCACACAAGGTGACCACACGGCAGAAACACGGTATTCACTTCCGCTTCCTTGCACACCTTGCACGTTCGAGAATCGCGTAGTCTTTGGTTTTCATCCGAGTATTCTAGTTTTCCTGCAAGAAAACAAGAAAATAACCTTTAAAGCACATTGATTCTTCAAAATACGAATACATTTTTAACCGACGATAAAACCAACATTCTGACGAGCCAGATGCGTCTCTACAGGGGACTCGGACCCTCTGTTGAATTCCCACCCCCAATGGCCCCCTTTACTGTAGTGCATTCGTTCTAAGCAACTATCCTAGTCGAGGTTTATGAAAAATAGCTGGTTCCTTTGCTTAGAAACTATCACATCAACAGCCCCCCCCCACTTGCCAACTCCTGGAGCCGCCACTGAGACGAGCACTGTGATAAATTATAAATGCCGATTTAATGGAGAATGTACACTTTCACGATTGAATCAATGTGTCTATATACAGTAGAACTTCGATATAACGGACTCAGTTATAACGTATACTCGACTAGCCTACAACGTACCGCAATGTACAGTCCCGTGCGATGCGCTACCGTATTGGGTGGTTTTGAATATGAAGTGCCTCGAATATAACGTACTAAATTTTACAACTCAGCTAAGTACGTTATAACGAAGTTCTACTGTAGTATATAATTCGACGTATGGACACATATATTTGAAGGTATTACCTTTTGGTGATGATGATTCAGCTGACAGGGTGTTGTCAAGCTCGGTTGCTACGCTGGAATTGACGGTAATTGAAGCGGCATGAGTGATGGAGTGACCAGCATGTGGAGGGGCAGTGGGTTGTGGGTCATTTAGTGCGAATATTGCACTCAAAAGAGCTTCAGCGTTCGGAAAATCATCTCCTGTAATTGAAATCAGTGCTAACGCTAAATCGCATATGAGTGAAATTCTTCATAAAAGATACATGTAATGCGTATGGAAATATTTATTCTGGCCAAATAACCTTTATGCAAATAGTTTTTACATGTAAAAGAATTTTTGCAGTAGTCATACATAAACAAAAATTCATGATGTAACTATCAAAATTTCAGACCATCCATGAAGATCATAGATAAACTGTATTGTTATCACCGAAAATGACGGCTAAGAAGTGTCCTACATACTCAACTGGATTAATTACTGTTTGCACAGAGATCGTAAGGACAATTTGAAGCAAAACGAGAGATGATAATTATGAGGAACATTGGAGGACTAACCTGTGCTCTTTAGTTGATTTTCTATGACCTGTCTGACCAGATTGCTTTCATATCCCATGTTCAGAATCGTCCTAACTGATGGCGTATCCATTCTGGCCTTCACTTCCCTCGGATCGATTCTGAATGCAACAGCGTCCGCCGTCTAGAAAATTATGAATTCCACCTTAAACAACTCTATAAATATAGGCATCTAGATTGAGTCCTAACCAGGGTGCTATTTGTGACCTGGAGCAGTGGGGATATGTCGAGCTTGGGGATGTAGTTGTTGGGAAATGTAGCAGGGGGGATGCAGTTGGGCAGTTGGGGGGAGAGATCCCCCTTTCCCCTACAAATCGCGCCCTGGTCCTAACAGTTAAAACATTCATCATTTTTCACAATACTACGTATATGTATATACTACGTTATATATATATATATATATATATATATATATATATATATATATATATATATGTTGGTTGGGTCCACCATGGGTTGGATTGGGTCAGAAGTTTCCATGTTATGGTGAGTTTGGCTGGCCACATAACCTACAGTATTTTATTGATTAATCTTCTACGGGCATTATTACTGGTTTAAGAAATTGTAGTTATACGATTGGGTTGGGTCAAGTAACCCTATTGCTTTCGTGGGTTTGGTTGGGTCTGAATCATGATGGGTTGGGTTGGATTTTTAAACAATGAATCCATGTTTATGTCTGAATGTGATACATTTAATTTTATAGTTACCGTTACGTTTTGATATCTCGGTTCCGGCGATGATTGGACAGTTTTCAGATGAGCGCAGTCTTTATACCATCTCCTGTGTTCTGTCCACGGACAATCTCCCAGTTCCCAATCTCTCAGATTACCGCCACATTGAAAGCACCGTACTTTATCTCCGGGACCTGTACGGTTATATATTAGATAAAACTGAAACACCTTTGCAAGTCAATAGATAGCAAGACAAATCATTTTATTGGGGCTAAACCTCACAATAGCTGTTGAAATCTCATGATTGAATGACCTAGATCCCTGCTTGGCAAATATACGTGGTATTTATTGAACGCGGAAGTCACCGCGACGTTACCAAATGCAAGAAATGTTTGACTAAAGTAATCAAGTGTGTGTTAGACAAATATTTGCTTGCAGAATTTCTTTAATAAGGAAGTCGTTTGGTAAGCATGGGTCGTGTAAGAAATGTATTTTTGAGTAGTAGACTATTCTTACCAACGAAAAACCAGCCAGCTTCCGCCAAATTCTCTGCAGTTTGTCCTTGCGGAGTTATACCCCTCCTGAATGACTCAATTCTATCTGTCAGCCTTGAATACTGTGGGTACTTTGGTAGTTCATTCGACTGGATAGCTGCTGTTGCCTGAAAAGCGATATCAGAACAATTGGCTTATAATTATTTGTAACAAATAACGCCAATACGAATCCATATTTTCTCAGAGAACTTAGACTATATTGGTTTAACATAGAATGATAGTTTTCAAACCTTTCTTATAGCAAATATATCTGAAAAATAATGGCAAAAACGTCAAATTTTAGCTTACCAACTCCTCGAGCATTGATGTTGATGGTTCAGCCACATGTTGCGTCGATGGTAAGTTCGGAATAGAAACGCTGTCTGTGACTAATGTTCCTTTAGAAGAATTCGAATCGCGATTGTGCCCCATGCATTGCTTATGACTTGCTGTTCCATTGTTGACGAATTTACACCTCGGTGACAACCGGCGGTGTTTCTCCGCTGGAGATTCGCTCCACTTCCAGCCATCGAGCGAGACAGAACACGCGGAACAGATCACACCATCTCCATTCCCTGAATAATAGAACCCTTCTCTTGCAAGGGCGAAGACCTCGGCCTCGGCATCGCTTGGCCATCTGGAGAAAGTTGCTATTCGAGCCAATTCACTAGTCATTGTTACCGTATATACTAACTCTAATTTCAATCACTATATAGGGCCTACAGTACTTAGCGTATTCTATAATAATATACGTGAAGCCTACTTCTAATATTGCACAGTCATGCAAAGACTTAGGCCTAATATAATACAGACAGCCTTGCGAAAGATTTATATCAGTCCAAAATTGATTTAACTAAAGGTATGAAAACTTAGTATTAATTTGTTAGCTTAAGTAATATGTCGGAATTTATTATAAATTTTGATAAATCTTCTCGAAGTTACTATATCCGTCTAAGAACTTTCGTTATCGGTTTCAGTTTCGGATTTCGTCTTTCGGTTTCGGGCGTTTGCAAAGTCGAATCTGTATTCGCATAAAGAAAAATTCATCGAAGTTTAGCAGCTGAGTCCGAGAATTGTAGTAGGCGCTACGTTGCGTTGCGTTAGCAGCGTTCTTTTCGCGACAGCTTTGCCTCTTGAAGTTTGAGAATCGGGGTTTTTCACAGGTTGTGGCCGACATCATGTCTCCATTGAAACGTGGACATCTTCAACGCTGAAAATGAAATCACCACTTCTATTTTGCGCTTGGCGTCTAAAAAGTTACAGCCACTATCCGAATCTTCTGTGTCTTCAAAACTTTCATCGATCTGTTATAAGTCATGCTATAGAAAATATTATTATCAAAACTACTGTTAGGCCAATAGTCTAGGTCCTTGGGTACTTAAGTAACCCGCGGAAATACCAGAATCGAAGTATTTTACGCTAGTTTTTGCCTAAGGCCTATATGCCTACACACTTGCAGTGGCGGCTCCACCGGGGGGGCCAGGGGGGCCCGTGCCCCCTATTGAGTGGCTGGCCCCCCAGAACCCCCCAGTTGGGACGCTACGCTATACTTAATGCCACATACATTAAACAACAAATGGTTGGCCCCCCATGATTAGAAGTTGCCACCCCAACGGCCCCCCACTTGCCAAATCCTAGAGCCGCCACTGCACACTTGTAAGCACAAAACTAACACTGAAACTTTCCTACTGTACCATCTTGAATCATATGATCTGCCTCGTGATCTGGCATGTGCCGAATACACAGTAGGCGTACGTGACGGATTAGGATAAAAATACTGCACTTTGCTTGTTTAATTGCTAAGTCGTGAGCAGTTTCACGGTCCAAACTGATTGCTGTCCTTTAACACTGTCCTCTCTCTTGTCCTTCCACTCTTTGCTGAAGACATTGAATCCTTAAGACATTTCCCCAAGTCACCTGCACACGAACTCAACCTCCTCATAGAATATAGCTGGAGCCTAGGATACAGGCCTACCATTTTAGTTGTTCCTAACGCTTTCACAATTGTTACAAGCGAAGTAACTGATATATTATTCATAAATCGTCTGCTTGAAATTTCCAGTTTAGGCCTAATATAAATTACGCTAGTCTTCGTTCTGTACCTGATATAAGCACAACCAACAACTTTCATTTTATCGGAGTCATCTAAATTGTAACCGATACTAGAAACTTCTGATGCTCTGGAGCTGTGGCGTTAGAATATAAGGCCCAATGTATGCGCAGTTTACATGTAAATGCGCCATTGCTAGGATAATAGGCTACTTGAATCTAAAGAAGGGATAAATATTGCGAACTGGAGCTGCGTAGTTAGAACCTAAAACCTTCAGCAAAATTAATGCATACCCACGACCAGGGGCGTAGCCAGGAATTTGATTTGAGTGGGTATAATGTGATGGGGGTACAAATCTTAAAACGTTGCAAATCCTAAAAACATATTAAAAACTTTAAGATAGCCTGATTTTGGTGGGTATTTATACCGATATGCCCCCGCCGTCGCTACGCCCCTGCCCACGACTTGAAATTATTCAGTCAATTAATTACTCCAGATAAATTAAGGTAATTAATATCTTGGAGCAGGCCTATTACTTCTTAGAGCGGATGTTGAGGTGAAGTGTGTTATCTTATTTCTCTAGTCATTACAACAAGATGCAATAGGCCTATAAGGCCTATAGGCCTACTTGCAAAGTATTAGTATTAGTAGATATAGCTCCACCCAGTTCAGCGTCCGTCAAAAGACGACGGGCCTCTGGCTCCTCCTTTTTCATCCAGACATGCTATCGATCGGGCATTGGAACAGTTAAATATAGCGCAGGAAAACTCAGCCCGTTCAAAGCTTATATTTATCTTCATTATTTAAATTTGTCTGCGCAAGGAAATCCTAAGAAAAAATTCCAGCCCATGACGCACAAAACCACTGGTTTTGCCGTAAGACAACCCCCCCTTCTTTCTAATACGGCGTTTAAAATTTTAACTTCGCGAAATTCGGTGGCAAGATTAAATAGACACAATAGCGCATCTATTTGTTGGAGGGGTGGCGGGCAGGGGTAAAGTAAGACCTAGTTCAGTAGAGTTTGGTAAAAACCTGTCATTGTCATAATCATCGTCATCATCATATTAATCATCATAATCATCATAATCATAATCATCGTCGTCATCATCATCATCCTCATCGGTCCATCATCACCGCCACCATCATCACCACCACCACTCCTTGCAGTCTATGCTTCTGCAATTCTAATGTTCGTGACCCCTCAGTGCAGCCCGATTTTATTCTGCTAGTTCCACTACGCGCGTTATAACCACGATGCATCTTACTTAATAACCACGTTCTCTGGAACATTCAGTTGTTGCTGCAGAAATCCTGCAAAGCGCCGGCTTAAACGAAGAGCAAAATGCTGCAACTTACCGTCTTTCGAACGTTAACCTTTGCGTCTGCATTGACGGTGGTTTTACATTCATACTTATGTAAATGTTTGAGACCAAATTTGGGGGAATTCCCTAGAAGTTTTTCTGCTGGAATTTCACGCGCGGAAACCCGCTTTCTGCCCAATTGCGTTTTCACATTTATAGACTATACTTCTCAGCCTAATTGCGGCAGAAATTATGTAGTCTAAAGGACCATCCATAAATGACGTCGCGCACTTAGGGGAGGAGGTTCAACTTCAAACATTTGTGACGACGGGGAAGAGGGGTAGGGTGTGGGGGGGTCCAGAAATGTGACTGCAAATAATACTAAATATTGCTATTAATACCGCAGAACGTTTAATTCGTCGCATCACTCTTCTGAATTTTTGCATATCTATAGCCTACTGTAGCACTAGCATTGTCCAATTTCAAACAGGGTATCAATTTTATAATAATTATTTTGTGGTCTATAAAACCTGTAATAGAAGAAACCAGCTCTCTTAAGCGCCATCTTATCTCTCGATTGATTTTTTAGACCTTTGACAGAGAATAGATTTCTGAAAGACTTTGTATAGTGTCGTTTCAAATGGCTCATTATTTTTCGTGGCATTTCGAAAGCTGTAGAAAAAAATTGAGGCAGAATATATTGACAATTCTAGTACGGTTTGACACAGCAAAGAAGGGGACACAAGAATATGTGGTTTTAATTCGTTTCATCACTCTTCTGAATTTTTGCATATCTATAGCCTACTGTAGCACTAGTCCTTGCTTTGTCCAATTTCAAACAGGCCATGTTGGCCCACCCAATATTTGGCTTGTGGCGCTCTCCATGACCGCAGTGCTATGTTACCGCACAGTTGAACGTATTTTACACTTATAATTCATTTTTTAAAGAATTTGAAAACGTTTCTGAATATCGCTTCAACTATAATAATTATATCGAGCTTTTTCAAAATAATTCATTGCAATGCCCGCTTTATTCAAGAATTAAATAAGAGAATTTAAGTATTAATTTTGACATTAGAAATATGGAGGGTTAACGCGTTGTGACGCCGTTTTTAGGGGTCTGACTTTTTGTGACGACTTGTGACGAGGGGAGGGGTAAAAAACTTCCAAAATCGCGTGACGTTATTTATGGACGACCCCTAATTAAAATACTGGAGTTTAGCAGATTGCAAAAGAATTTGGTAATAGGCCTATTTATTCAAGATGGACAATTAGACGTAAGGCAAAGCCTTTCGCAAATTTGTTTGGGGAAAGAGTAAAACTGCAAGCAATGTCAATCAAAGTCAATCACCGCTTCAATCAGCCTAAGTTCTATATATAATCTACCCTGCGTCTATTCTTCAGCAGCGCTAATCCTACGACGGATGGACTCGATTGAAACCGATCTTTGGAATCTATTTCTTTATTTTCGACGGGGCTGGGTCGCCCCGTTGGGGGTGGCGCCCGCCATGTCCATGATCCCAAGAACGACGAATACGGAACACAGGACAGAGACGGCGATTGCCCCAACAGAAGAAGCCCTATGGCCTTCCTTAACCTCCAACTGAACCTCAGACTGGCGACGAAGTGCTAGAACATACCAACAAAAAATATATAGCACAAAAAGACTGTTATCATCATGATCATCATCATAATCATGATCATCATCATCATCATCATCATCATCATCGTAGTCGTCGTCGTTGAACTTCTATAGCGCCATTTTAGCAGTGTTCTTGAAATCAGTCGATTAGATGTTTGTTTCTAGATTTGAATCGCAGCCTAACCCCCTTTGTCAAATCCAATAAGCCAGTCCGTTGAGTCTTATAATGAAAACTCCAGTCCTATCCAAACATCTTTCATCTACTAATAAGGCAGCCTAATAATGCTATTTAAAGTAGTTTAGGAGACCAACTTAGCCTCTGTGGAAAAACCACTATAGCACGATATAATTATATGGGCTACTCTGCTACGGTTATATAGGTACTACCGCTGCGAATTTCCCATAATAATTTCCCATAACAAATAGATTAGTTGGAAATTACCTTAAATTACTTTCTCGTAAGCTAACTTAGCCTCCTAGGCATCCTATTATAGACTATCTTAAAGTCAAGTATGCTATCGATGCATTTAGGACCTTTTAAGTCGAAGAGTTAAATCAGTTGAGAGATTTGTAAGATTCAACATTAGGCCTAGTGAAAAAGCGAGAATGAAGAAGAGCTGGCTATAGCAATGCCTTGGCAGTGTGGAACAGGTGGGTGCCAATTGCCGTCCGATTGACACGTGACGATGACTGAGGATGTGTCGACGTCTGTCATTGCCTGTCCATCTTCGCAGGACACGTTTGCCACGGTTCCAACGTCTGCGCCCGACGTGTTTGCCGTGTGAGGAGACAGGCAGAGCGTAACACAGGCGACACCTAGCGAATGCAATGAAACTAAGAATAATACACAGGCTATAATGATGAAATTTATTGGTTTCAGACGCTCACAATCTTAGCACGCAGTCATAGTTCGAGTTGATGATTGGGGTGGGGTTGGGGTGGGGGTGTGAGTGCTGGGGCTTCACCGCAGTGGTAAGTGACGACCCTGTAGTGTAGGGGTTGAAAATGTATCTTGTACAGCCATTCACTGGAAGTGGTGGGGGTGTTTCAACCAGACTCCAGGCCTTGGAGGGGGAATTGATTTGGCTGAAGGGGAAGAGACACAGTTAAATGCAAAAAATTGTGTGAGTGCGGGATTTTTTTTGAAGGGGGGAATTTTAGGTGGGGATCTCCCCCTAACAAACGTGGATAAAACACTGTGGGGGTTATTTTTGCATGATTTGAAATATGAGGGAGGAACCATTACGAAAATGCCATCACTTCTGATGATAATGATGATTATGATGAAGATGAAGCAGAAGAAGAAGAAGAAGAAGAAGAAGAAGAAGAAGAAGAAGATGATGATGATGATGATGATGATGATGATGATGATGATGATGATGATGATGATGATGATGATGATGATGATGATGACGACGACGACTTACTGCGACATCCTTTCTCGATGTTTGGGATTCGATTCATCGCTCTCCACTTTCCGTTTTCGGCGCAGGTGAAATTGGCGCTGTACGTATTTCTTGCGAACCAGAACCCAGCGCTGCACACCCGCGTGGCAACTGCACCGTATACATAAGTGGAAGCATCGTCCCATTGCGCTACATAAGCGTTCGGCACACTCTCCATGGCGCTACATTCCACAGCTGTCGGCAGACAATCACTTCTATAGCGCCACTTAGAAATAACTCCACAACAGTGGCCTGGTCATGTTTCTAGATTATCATTTGTACAGGCATTGGCGTAAACTAAGCTTACTATTAACCCTTTAACTGGGCAACTATTTGTAACTCAATGTAAAATGGACGAGCGTTACTCGTGACACCCAGTTAAGGAGTTAAGCTAGGTAATCCCAATAGCTTCTTACTTTTTGAGAGGTTAGGCAAGGGAAGGGAAAGGTAGAGGGGACGTACCACATTTTTTCTTTCAAGTTTACGCCAGTGTTTTCAGGCGATATAAAACTGTAGGCAGCAGGTCTATTAGATAGCCTTCAGATTCTTTACCCAGCTATAAGATATCTTCACTAAGCACAATCTAAAGGCGATAAAACTTATCGAACTGTGAAACTAAAATATAAACGGTTCATTATTTACATCAGGGTCTGTTTTAACGTGTAGCTATACACAAAATGTGCAGTCGTAAAATGCAATTTTCTGAGCTTTGTGCAGTGAGATCAATTTTCCGGACGAACTTTTTTGCTTGTTTTTTTTGCGCGGATGTCCACAAATTTTCTGAGTTTAGTGCAGTGGTAAATTTTGTCTTAAAACAGTACCTGATTTATATCAATATATCTCTTTCGCAGGGGCGTAGCGACGGTGGAGGAGGGGGTATATCGGTATATACCCCCCAAAAAAATAAGTCTACCTTAAAGTTTTTTATGTGATCTACATGTGGCTATACTGTATGTGGTTTATATGGTTTATGTGGTTTATAGTTAGATTTATGCCCACCCAAAATATTTATACCCTCCCAAATCAAATTCCTGGCTACGCCCCTGCTCTTTCGATAATACTATAGTTTTTAAAGGAAGTAGGACCTACGCTTGCATACGAAATTACGCGGATACCAGTCACCAGAGGCGCTGCAAGTAAAAGTTTTTGCCAAGCTGGCGTGATGTTCGGCCTCGCAGGCTTCCCTGATGTCCTCCGGCAGATACCAGCCGTTTACCGATCTGCAGTGGTCCGGTGGAGACCATGACAGTGTGTACCCAGGCTCACAGGAAACATCAGCGACGAGTCCCACATAAGACTCATTCGACGACAACACCAATCGAGGAATTTCAGGATTAGAACAGTGAATCACTAAAGAGGAACGAAAACGTTTGGAACAATACATCGCGCCCTATCCTAAGACTTCCTCAGACCACCAGTGGGGTGAATATTATATTAGCACATAACGTTGGAGACCGAACGTGGGAGACATAACGTTGGAGTAAGTAAGTAAAATCTTGTTAATTTCTTTTATATATATATATATATATATATATATATATATATATATATATATATATATTATCACATAACGTTGGAGACAGACATATGAGGCATATGACGATGAAGAAGATGAAGAAATATCTCGAAAAGAAAAAGAAAAACGATAAAAGCCACAAGAAAATAGGAGAAATCGACAGAAAATACAGGAGATAGTGTCAGAAAATGGAATCTCAAATGGCACACAAAGACCACTATGTGCATTTAAAACGATTTAACGATGTTCGAGAGAGAAAGAATAGGAATAAGATGGCCTTACGCTTGCATTGACCTCTCACTGCTGACCATCGCTGACCATCGCAGTAGGAGCTGAAGTTCGACTGACCATAGAACCGATGTCCCTCGTGACAAGCGTATCTGACCGTCGTCCCCAATAAGGCCAGCGAGGTGTCGGCGGTAGCTGAGTCCAGTTGAGGAACCGGAGGACAGCGATTATCTCAAAGAAACCCAAGAAACAGTGGCGCATTATGATTAGCAGTGGCGTAGCCAGGATTCCAGCATTGGGCGGGGGGCGCTGCCACATTTTCCGGGCCAAATGAATTGACGAGTCGTCGTCTCAAACATTAAAGTGGTTTTCACACAGGCTTATTTAGCTTCCTAAACCACTTAATATCACATTATTATTATTATTATTATTATTATTATTATTATTATTATTATTATTATTATTATTATTTGAGCATATGCGGTGAGCATTTGGACGCGGTGAACATTTGAACGCGGTGGGCATTCACAGTGGTTTTCATACAGGCTTACTTAGCCTCCTAAACCACTTAAATCATTTTTTATTATTATTATTATTATTATTATTATTATTATTATTATTATTATTATTATTATTAAACGCCTTAAAGTCTGCTGTCTGGTGCATTTTCCTCGATCTAATTCCATCACCCCACCCCCTACCCCCAACTACTCATCGATTTTGGACGAATCTAACGCCCTCCAAGTGGCGCCCGGGGGCATATGCCCCACCAGCCATACCCTAGCTACGCCTCTGATCTGCATGTTATTTGCCACAAAGCACTGGATGAATGACTGTTTGATCGACTTACAATCACAGGAAGTGACCTCCTTCTCCCATCGTCCGTTTCCGACACACGTGACCACAGTAGATGTCTCTCCATTTTCGAATTTCTGCAGAGCGTTTGAACAGCTGTAGACAACTGTCGTTCCGTATGGATAGGAAGCATCTAGAGATGGCGAGGGGGGAGTAGATGACGACCGAGGTAGAGTAGGTGGAGGTTCTGAACAGGTGATAGCTAAAGGGGAAAAGAATTATGCATATGATGTTATTTCAGATTAGCAGGATTCGATTTATCTAGGAGTTTTCACGATGTTTTCCTGACGCCTCAGAGCCACTATACTATAATCGTTGAATTTTAAGAAATTTGAGGAAAAATTCATGTCCGGAATTCGCAAGAAAATTGTAGGGGGTTGTAGTGATGCCTTTGCACAAGAAATTTCGGTCTAATTCGCATTTGTCGATTTTTCTACTAAAACGATCTTAGTATATAAATGACAGATACTACTGTAGATAAATTCTCAGACGAAATATGGCCCGTCTATATATAGTACGCCGTGAGCGAAAGGATTACGAATTTAGGTTTATCAGAGTTAGGAGTAAGAGTGGGCTCAAAGCTCTTCTCTGAAAATCTGCTATCAGAGAGGAACCGATTCGAATCGCTGTTTTTTCATCAGCAGAGACCCTAAGACACTGTTTGCGTCTTTTGAAAGAGCAGCCGATGAGGCAGGCGATTCGGCCAGTTCACTCCCCGAATAGAGCGGCCACGTAGGCCCCAGTGGGCCTCGAGGCTATTCGGCCCATAGCTGGGCTGGGACTCGTGAGGGTGGGATCGTCCAGATTCCCATGTAGACTCCCTCCCCTTAGAGAGGGTTTGCTACCACTGCCCGATCAAAATACGAAGCCCCCCTCCCAAGACGAGGGCAAATATACTTCTATCATTCGCGAAATAACAGAACTGAAAACTCTTACAAAGAATCCTCTTTTTATAGAACTTTCTAGCGTCAAGAAGTTCGCTCACTCGTCGCGTTACCATAGCAACGTAATCGTTTCCGGCCAATAAGAGAAGCGAGCGACGGATAACAATACGCTACCATGGCAACGAACTGTCGTTATCAATTAATTAATGAATTAATTAATTAATTAAAATGGTTTGTCAATTGAAAATCCTAATTGGTTGTCATGGTGATAACTGCGTTGCTGTTGTAGCATAATAAGCAACAACTACTGCTGATAACGATGATGACGATGATGATGAAGATGGCAACGACAACGACGACGATGATGATAACGCTACTTGCCAGTGCAGTCGCTAAGGCTGGAATTCCACCTGACACTCAGGTCGTCCATTTCCATGCACTCCAAGACTCTGGTAAGACTTCCGTCGGGAAACCTGAATCCCATGTTACACCTGGCGACCACCTGTGTTCCCACTATTACCTCCGAAGTGCTGAGGTTGCAGTTGGAAGGAATGAAAAGCTTCGCACAATATTGCTCTGAAACCAAACATGCATTACGCCTAGAAAAATGGCCTTAGGTCATAGGTTAAAGGTTATAGGTCAAAGGTCAGTGGCCATCCCTGTGATGATGATGATGATGATGATGATGATGATGATAATGATGATTATGATAGTGGTGATGATGATGAGCATCAGCTTGACTTGCTATCCAATCATTGGCAAAATGATGTCGCACTTGCTGTGACGTCACACTCAATCTTCTCAGTTCTTGTTTCTGCGTCTTTCACGGTTTATTTAAGATCACAGCGCAGCAGAGACAAGTAAGTAATAAATTCTAAGAATCAATCATCAACAGGACGCAAGACTAGTCTGGTTAATCAATAAAAATCAATAATAATCAATCAATAATTGACAATCAATAATTAACTGACAATCAATATATAATTAATTTATCGGCATGGATACCGTCGCATCCTGCCTGGATCCGAGACCATCCGCCATCTGGATCACAGGGAAACTCCTTTTCCCTGAGTCCATCGCTGAATCGAAAGCCCTTCCGGCAAGACACGGTAACTGTCCTGGAAGTCTGGTTCAACGCCGAGAAGGAATTTCGCAAGAGAGGAGCCGGCCGACAATAGTCGCCTGGAAAATAATTCACGAAATGGAATTTCATGCCATAAGTGTTCGCCTCTTTTAAAACTCAATAGCGCATTGTCACTGAAATTTTTGTAAGGGTTGCTAATTTCTACGACAAACTACTTTGAAATTTACACGTTAAAATTATACTGTTTGAAAGGGGGAACCCTTCTCGCTTGCAATTTGCGTCATAATAAACAAGAAAGCTATTTCAAAGGTCATATAGGAGCAGGGATATTTTTACACCCCCCTAACCCCCAACACCCCCTCCAATTTGAGGTCGACACTCCTCCAAAGAAAATTTGGTAATGCGACAATGGCATGCATACAAAATGCATACTAATTAGCTCATTACACCCTCCCAAATGGAAAAGGACACCCCAACTTTTTCTCGGATTACCTTTTTTGCTTGTCAGCCTTTTTCTGACAGAGACTTAAAAATTCCGACACCCCAGATTTTCCCTACACCCCCCAATTCAAAATCTTAGAAATAACACTGCATAGGAGGCCCGGACCTTTTGTAAATTGTAGGCGCCTCAGTTCCAAAACTTGTAATATGAATCTAGAACTTTAAGTCACATATTCTTGTGTCTCTATCGTCAAATCGTTCTAGAATTGTCAAGATATTCTGTCTCAATTTTATTCTAGAGCGTTCGAAATGCCACAAAAATGGTGAGCCATTTGAAACAACACTAAACACAGTCTTTCAAAAATCTATTTTCTGTCAAATGGCTTCATAGTTGATCGAGAGATGAGCCATGTCTTAAGACAACTGGTTCCTTGTATCACAGGTTTTATAGACGACAGAAAATTTGAAAAATAGATTCCCTGTTTGACATTAGCCTATGTGGGTGTACAGATATGCAAAACTTCAGCGGAGTGACGAAACACGAATTAGGAGAATTTTAACAAATGATTTTATATAAACGCATTATTTTGAGGACGATTTTCAGCTCCTGGCGCCCATCTTATAGAGCACACAAAAACAAGCGACTTTTCAAAGTGGGCCTACCGTGTTACACTCTTACAAGCAAAAATCTGCTACCGTTAGCAGTTTTAATGTTCTATGATTAGAACGAGGTTCTACTGTATGCTAACACGTGACGATTATGATTTAAATAATTATAAATGGAGACCGAATAAACTGACCTCCGCAGG